>CAIGRO010043315.1:0-10953 GCA_903798355.1 Fraxinus baroniana | reverse complement strand
ATAATTTGGAATTAAATGTATGATAATTTACCTAAGTGAAATCGGAAATCCTAACTACCTAATTACATAATCTTTTCTCCAAATTTAATTTGAGTTCGTTATTTTATTAAATAGTTCGTTATTTTGTTTATTAGAATTTTATTTAGAAAATAAAATTTTGTTTGATTATTAGTTACCATTTTAATTTAAATTGAAACTAGATTAATTTAAAATTTTATAGCAGATAATAATCTCTATGGGATGATATTCGAACTTTTTAAAAAAATCATTTTATTACTTTTCACGATCCGTACACTTACGAAATTTCACGAACAGTCCACCTATTTGTGAGTGGTCAAATGAAGTAATTCATGGGCTGCTGAGGTCAATGCGAGGATTAGTCATAGTTAACGAATTAAAACTACATGTGAAGGGCATGGAAGCAGATATCCAGAGATTAGAGGGGTGGATCAAGACGTTCGAGGCGCATATCAAGATGTTAGAAGCCCAAATGAGAAAATTAGAGCTGGAGAATAAGTTTTTTGAAGAAAAACGAAAGGCGAAGACCGACTCGTAAACATCAATGCACTTTTTTTGGATTGGTCTTATAATAGCATTGATATTAGCGAGGGTGTTTTGGTTTTAGTTTACATCAAGTCTTCGATGATGTTACTATCCAAGTCAAGTTTAAAGAAGAGTCCAATCTCGCAGTGTCCTCCGCAATCAAATGATGTCAAAATTTGAAAATAGCTAAGGACTACATAGGGGAAAGGTTGGGAAGATGGAATTTAGGGAGTTTTAAATTTATTTCTTTTACTAAGGACATTTTAAATAGAAAAATTCTACTTGTACATCAACTTTTGTACGTAAAGGGTTATATCCCCCCCCACCCCACATGGGGGGATAGGACCCACTGCATAAAATATTTTTTGCTTTATAAAGCCTTTGTTTGGTATATATTAATATTTTCATTTTCATTCTTCTACTTATTTTCAACCACACATTCTTTAATAAAATAATATTTTTCATCACATCAATAAATTTTCTTTCTTTTTCAACCACAAATTCTTCATCAATCTAATATTTCAAAATACATTCTTTCAAAATAACGTGACTCAAACACACCTAAAAAGTTTAATAGTTAGACAAGAAGAGGTGTAAATTGATTTCACTGTTGCGATGCAGCCTAGGTTGCCGAGTAGTTACACAATAGGTGGAAAAAGAGTGAAATTATGGTCCTAAAAAATGTGTAGATAAAATTAATGTTTGACATGCTTAAAATCTTGAAAAAAGGGGTAATTAGTATATAACGTTCTTATATTTCACTATTATTGTAAAAAAAGGTCATTATCTTGCATTTTTTTAACATTTTTACCTTTATTTTCACATTTTATTGAGTAAAAGGTTATTTTCATTCATTTTCTCAATTAAATATGTGAATTGACAAATATATCCTTCAATTTTCGGTGTACAAAATGGGGTACAAAATAGTGTCCAAAATTGCCAAATGGCAGCCCCCTATTGGGGGGCACCTGGCCCCACAGGCGTCCCCCCAATAGGGACCGCCATTTGGCAATTTTGGACACCCTTTTATAACTCATTTTGTATCTGTAGCACAACCCCTTAAATAATTTATTTGGGACTTGATTGTACTTTTTAAAAAGATTAGAACTATGATTGCAATTAGTTTTTATTTTGTTTTGTTTTCTTATATATAAATATAATGATATATTCGTTATTTTGCGTATTTTTATTGAGAAATTGAATGAAAATGGATTGAAATGATGGTTTGCGCAATAAAAGATGTATTTAAAGTGAAAATACCAACCAAAAAAAGAAAAAGAAAAGTAAGGACTTTTTCACAGTAGGTATGGACATTATGTGCTAATGACTATTTTATTAATTTATTTTGGACTCTTTTGCACTTTTTTTTAAAAAAAAATTGGGATTATAGTTGCAATTAATTCTTTTTTTTTTTTCATTTTCTTTATTTAGTTAGAAAGATATATTAGTCAATTCGTAGCTTTTAATTGTTAAAATGGATGAAATTATATTTTGCAACTTGCGTAATGAAAGGTGGAAATATGAGTATAAATGTCAAAAAAAATGAAATGTAAATACTTTTTTCTACAATAATAATAAAATGTAAGAACATTACTATAGACAGAAGCACTCTAGTCTTGTAACTATTACAACATTGATTTAAACATTTGTGTTTGTTTTGCATGATGGATTCTTTTTAACAGTTTTTTAAGTTGTAAATTAAAGCGGAATATATTTTTCAAAACAAACTTCATGACGTGTCTTTGTAAATTTTAAAATAAGAAAAATAATAATAATACCTCAGATAATGCCTATGCATGTAATTTTCTACAATTCTGTCCCTGTTTGACAGAATTTTATTTGGAAAAAAAAATGAGTTTTAGAATAGTAAATTTTTGAAAATGTTTGGTTAAAAAATATGAACAATTTTAGATTTATGTAAAGAATATTTTTAATGTGATAATATGTTGTTAAAATTGAGTCTAAGAAAAAAAATTGGAAAAAATGATTGTCAAACCGGATCTAAAGGGCTGTTTGATAGATATTATTGAAAAAATAATATATTTTAAATAATGATATGATATGAAATATGTTGTTAAAAAGTAAAGAAAAATTATTGATGTGATGAAAAATATTATTTTATTGAAGAATGTAGGATTGAAAATGAGTTCTGAAATAATGTATTTAAAACGAATGTGTGTCAAACAGGGGCAAATGCTGGATTCCCTACTTTTTTAGTTTTATGATTTTGTTTTAACCTTCAAGGTTTTTGATTGTTAGCATATTTACGAATGTGAATTAGATCCAAACATGATATAAATTGTCAACGTGGACGTTGAAATTCATTGTGACTTTAAAAAGTTGAAATACAAAATCGTCAAATCACTTAAAAAGTTCAATTTTACCTTATGAGATTAACTATTTTTGTTGCTTATTGATCATATTCACATATTTATATAAAATAATGTGGATATCTAAAACCTCAATTTTAGAAGTTAAAAATCCAAAATCGCGCTAAAAAAAAAGGAGGTGGGAGTTGAACCCTAATTTTTCTTTACTTTGATTACAATCGAGAGGACAACCAATAATTAAAAAAAATAGCTACACTAGTGGACTTTGCTATAGAAGAAAAAAAACACACCACACATGGAGAACAACCAAATAAGGTTGTGTTTGTATTTATTTATTTTTATTTATTTATTTTCAAAGAAAACATCATATCTCGTATAGATATTATTAAAACCTTTATCAAATTCTCCCTCTAAAATATTTTCATAAATTTATACATGTGTTACGTTTTCCTTCTCATCCTTACCAATTCAACGCAGTACAATTACGATCCACAGTACAACTACAAGTTTCTTACAGCAAATTTCACCCTCCCAAGTCCCATCTGTCCCCACTACCCTTTGTGTTCAACCTACAAATTTTCCTCTCCCGTGACCAAATTATCATCAAAGAATATACACGAACACGTTTCAACTTATCATTACATTGGTATATTGATCGGGCAGCAGAGTAGGGATTTAGGGTGGCGCTGAGTATGAGGAACCTGCAACTGACAGCGAAGGGCTCGTCGGCGGCGATTGACACCGGCGAAGAAGAGAGGTTACTGGGCTCTTACGATGAGGAGAATTTTGAGAAAATATCGGGGAGTTTCAGGAGAATTCAGGTCAGCGTTTCAGGTATGACGTGTGCTGCCTGCTCAAATTCCGTGGAATCAGCTCTCAACAGTTTAAGCGGCGTCGTGAAGGCCTCCGTTGCCTTGCTACAGAACAGGGCTGATGTCACTTTTAATCCTGCCTTAGTCAAGGTTTGGTCAATTCTTCTTCTCTGTTTTGTTAATATCATTGTGTAATCTATGTGAATAATTTTTTGAACTATATTAAGAGTAAATGAAGTAATGGGTTAGTGATAATTTTAATTTTAGTGGGTTCTATGTTGGTGATAGTGATTTGAACTTTTTATTTCATACTTTTTATTTGAAATTATGATCTGGGATTTCTATTAATGGTGATTCTCTATCATGATTTTTGTGTTTTATGGTGAATATTTATGGTTCCTGAGTTTATATATTCTTTTTCCTTTTTTGATGTACCCAAGCCGGATTCTACAGCCTAAATTTGTGGTGTTGTTATGCCACAAGATTTAGGAAAATAGTTGCAAGTTTATGGTTATAGAACTGGGTTTATGGATGGAAACTGACCACTAACAATGAAAAGTATAGTTTTGTAAATCTGACTGCTCTTGATGTTTAAGCTTGAGCTTCCAATGTTGAGGCGAACAAAATTTTTGTTATTGTTATGTTTTAGGTTATTATTTCCTGGCAATCCTGATGGGATGCTCAATTGGTCAGACCTTGAATTTGCTCCCTAATGGTCATTAGTTCGAGTCCCTCAGGTCATTGAGGTGAGTATCCTATTGTAAATTTCAGGGCGCATAAGATTAGTCGAGGTGCGCGCAAGCTGGCCCGGATATCCTCGGTTATAAAAAAAAAAAAAAATTCCTGGCATTTGGGCACAGTAATTCTTTTTAAACAAATCAGGAAACACTAAAATATATATATTTTTCTTCCGGAAATGATTTTCATGCTTCAATTTTCACTGATCGGTCTACTTATTACAACTTGCGCATAATAAATGAAATGCAGTAGGTGGAGTTACGTGATAGACCCTGTAGTCTCCCCTGAAAACCATCAGTGGGGTTGTTCGCCTTGATTTTCTGCCATTTGGTAAATGACTGAATTTTACATGGGTTTATGTTAGATAAACAAGCAGTGGCAGAAAAACATTTGTATGGTTACCACATTATTTGGAGCTAGATGCATATGCATATGAAACAGCAATGTATATAAAGATTTGTCTGGTCCAAGCCAACAGAATTAGACAATCTCATAAATTGTAAAAAATGTCTATCTCCTCTATGTTGTTCGTCTGCATCACTGCATCATTTTTAAATACAGCAGTCTTGACATGGCATCTTTTAGCTTATAGGAGTAGACATTGTGTAGTACTTAAAGCTTAAATGAAGTTTCCGTTGAGTTGTGCTATTCCTCCATCGTCATTCCGAGGATAGTTTCCTTGCCTCTTCAGTATGGTCTGTTTTCTTAGTTTTGAATGACTATTAGTTTTCCTACATTTTGTTCAGGATGAAGACATTACAAATGCAATAGAAAATGCAGGATTTGATGCTGAGGTTCTGTCTGAACCACGTACGTCTTGCACTAAACCAGATGGAACATTAGTGGGACAGTTTACAATAGGAGGAATGACTTGTGCAGCTTGTGTAAATTCTGTAGAGGGAATTCTGAGAGCTCTCCCAGGTGTGAAGAAGGCTGTAGTTGCTTTGGCTACTTCATTTGGGGAGGTCGAATATGACCCCACTGTTATAAGTAAGGAAGGTATAGTCAATGCAATCGAAGATGCTGGCTTTGAGGCTTCCTTTATGCAGAGTACTGGGCAGGATAAAGCTGTATTAGGGGTTAATGGAGTATCAAGTGCAACGGATTTACAGCTGTTAGAAGGCATTCTTTGCAACTTAAGGGGCGTGAGACAATTTCATTTTGAGCGAACGTCAAAAGAGTTGGAAGTTCATTTTGATCCAGCGTTTCTTGGTTCTAGATCTTTAATTGATGAGATTGAAAATGGAAGCTATGGAAAATTCAAGTTACTTGTCAAGAATCCTTATACAAGAATGGTTTCTAAAGATCTAGAAGAATCATCAAAGATGTTTCGGCTATTTACTGCATGCTTGTTTCTTAGCGTGAGTTATTCTATTTTGCATTGTTGATGCATTCTTAATTGACTTTATGTTCATTAAGTTTTTTTCCCAAGTTACTCTTTTGGAAAGCCATGTTATGTATGCGTTAGCTGGTTGCGGATGCTAACCGATATCGTGATTTAATTGACTTTTTTTCCCAGTACCTTTAAACAAATGGAGTTGCGTAGTTTATGTTCCTCTAAGAGTAACCCTGAAAAAAATGATGCTATGATAACACTATCACCAAGTAATGCTACTGAGAATAACATTATGATATGAATAATTCTTATTTATTTTACTTTTTTGTGCACTCTTCTTTTAACTTCTAGTCAATTTGTACCAGGTTCCTGTCATTTTCATGCGAGTTGTCTGTCCTCACATCCCTTTCATATATTCTTTACTAATTCGGCGATGTGGTCCTTTTCAAATGGGTGATTGGCTGAAGTGGGCTTTGGTGACTATTGTTCAATTTGTTATTGGTAAGCGTTTCTATGTTGCAGCTAGCAGAGCACTTCGGAATGGTTCAACAAACATGGATGTTTTGGTTGCATTGGGAACTTCAGCTTCATACTTCTACTCTGTGTATGCATTATTATATGGTGCAATCACTGGGTTCTGGTCTCCTACGTACTTTGAAACAAGTGCAATGCTAATAACATTTGTACTTTTTGGTAAATACTTGGAAAGTCTTGCAAAGGGAAAGACATCAGATGCTATCAAAAAGCTCGTGGAACTCGCACCTTCCACTGCTGTATTGCTTGTCAAAGACGAAGGTATTTTTTTCCTAGTTGGGCATTGTATGCATGGGAAAAGTTATATTTCATTTGAATCTGTGACCCGATTTTGTAATTTATTTGATGTCATGTCGTGTACAAGTTGAAGTACAAGAT
Organism: Fraxinus baroniana; assembly: GCA_903798355.1. NCBI lineage: Eukaryota > Viridiplantae > Streptophyta > Magnoliopsida > Lamiales > Oleaceae > Fraxinus > Fraxinus baroniana. Next base: position 4,282 of record CAIGRO010043315.1, on the reverse strand, counting down.
AATATGATAATTTTTATAAACTGGAACAAATGGATTTTGGTGACTTGAAACTTGGACTGAATAAGTATTTTTAACATTGAAGGTGGAAAAATTGTTGGAGAAAGAGAAATTGACGCCTTGCTAATTCAGCCTGGCGACATATTAAAAGTACTTCCTGGCGCAAAGGTTCCTGCTGATGGTTTGGTTGTTTGGGGTTCAAGCTATGTAAATGAGAGTATGGTTACTGGTGAATCTGATCCTGTTCTGAAAGAAGTCAATTCATCAGTTATTGGGGGTACAATAAACTTGCATGGTTCGCTTCATGTACAGGCCAATAAGGTAGGATCCAATACAGTTTTGAGCCAAATTATATCTCTGGTTGAGACTGCGCAGATGTCAAAAGCTCCCATTCAGAAGTTTGCCGACTTTGTGAGTATCACTTTTTATGCTTTATCATGCTGTACTTCACTTTAACAAGCAAAAAGAAAATTGTCTGCTGGCCTCTATGCTGTTCTTGATGAAGTCACTTTTATGGATTAAACGAATAACCCATATTACCAAGGGCTATTAATCACACAAAATGAGAAAAAGAAGCAAGAATAACACAAGATGTAATGTGTTTCACTTTCAATGTGAGAGCTATTGCACCACGTGCTGCAGCCGAAATTGCACTATATCGGAGAGAGAATTATGATGTATTTTGGACTTGCGCCTCTATTTGTTTTTTTCAGTACTATGATGCATAGAAAGGAGGCTTGCCCTAATACTTTTTATGTAGGAGGAAAATGTTAGGGAAACCTAATACATGTGCAAATTTTCCAGAGTACCCTTATAACACTTGAAATAATTTGCGGCCGAGGGGAAAAGTGTATAGTATATTAGTCTCTACACATCCAACAGACACTGACACTTACCCACATTTGTATGCCATTTAATATCTGCGTTATTTGTTTGTTTGGGGCCTCTGAACAATTTAAATACAACAGTTTAACTTCAATAATGTTGAATTGATATTTAGGAACTCTTTGGGGGAATGTTGACCTATATTTTAAATTTTTAGAAGAGGGTGAAAAGCAAGAAAAGCTTGTTATGTTCATAGAATGGAAATTTTTTCCTAGATTAGAAACATGACAATGATTTTGTTGTCCATTAATCTCCACATTTACTCCTTTCTTATTCGGTTATTCCAACCTTTTCGAGGTCAAAATTATTTGTTTGCTTTGGAATTTATCTGAGTCATCATCTGTTTTCTTATTGTGGCTGGTTTTGTCACCTGCAGATTGCAAGCGTCTTTGTCCCCGTGGTTGTGACTCTGGCATTGATGACATTACTAGGATGGTACGCTTACTTGGGGCAAACTAATCTATGGGGGATTTTTTAGTGGTTAATAATTGATATTAATTCTCGTCGAGGTTGCATTTCTGTGACTCTTTGCTTTTCCATGTAATCACAGGTATCTTGCTGGACTTCTCGGATCCTACCCCAAAGAGTGGCTGCCAGAAAATAGCAACTATTTTATTTTTTCCCTCATGTTTGCTATATCAGTCGTGGTAATTGCTTGCCCATGTGCACTTGGACTGGCCACACCTACTGCTGTCATGGTTGCAACAGGGATTGGAGCTAACAACGGTGTACTCATCAAAGGAGGAGATGCATTAGAGAGGGCACAAAAGATCAATTATGTGGTATTTGATAAGACAGGCACCTTAACCCAGGGAAAAGCCACAGTTACAACTGCAAAAGTTTTCTCAGGAAAGGATCGCGGTGAATTTCTTAAATTAGTGGCTTCAGCTGAGGTAACTAACATCCTCGTTGTTGATAGAATTCAAACTCTGTTTCACTCAATTGGTTTCCTCCTCCTCCTCCTCCTCCCTCTCTCCCTCACTCCCCCCCTTCTTCCAATATCTCTTTAATCATTCATATGGTACCCCATTGACGAGACAAAGGGAATACAGAGGAGAAAAGCATTGACCTGCTCATAAATGGAAATTCCTGTTTTAATTACTAGAAGACTGTGAATCTTTTTATGCCACTCTGCTCCCCTTTGTCCAGTCACGAGGAGAAGAAACCTGCAAGGAGAAAGAGAAACAGTTTCAAATTTCACTAATACCTTTCCTGGAAAATGGAGTCTCTTCTGCCCTGGATAGCAGAATTATGTAATTCCCAACAGTGAGTGAAAGCTGAATAATTTTGTTGGGAGTTTTAATTGATGATTTTCATTTAAAAGAAAAAAGATCATACACTGATAAGCTATGTGTATATATATATATTAATCAATCACTCTAGGTGCCATGTTTTATTAATCACAAAAATAAGCAATACAAGAAAATGTACACTTCCCCTTCTACTCTAGAGACAGAGAGTACAATGATAAGCTGAAGAACTGCACTTCGTGTCCTTGTCACAAGTCACCATAAGCCGAGTACAGAGTCTATTCAGCTTTTGGACTCACTGCTTGATGGAGATCGTGTTAATTTAATACCGCAAATTTATATGCTGATAAGCTTCTTTTTCTGTTTTTTTCCAGGCCAACAGTGAGCATCCTTTGGCTAAGGCAATACTCGAATATGCCTGCCATTTCCATTTCTTTGATGAAGCTTCCACTATGACGAATGTCCAAAATAAGTTCTCTGGATGGTTTCTCAGTGTCTCCGATTTTTTAGCCTTGCCTGGAAGAGGCATTCAGTGCTTTATAGATGGAAAACGTGTTTTGGTGAGTTTCTTAAAACAAATATACATGTGGTGATTGCAGAATGGAAGAAGTTTTGATGTTTCCTATTTTGATGAGAAGAAATTTGTTTCTGTGCTTGTTTATCCTCATCAAAGGTTGAATGCCCTGAACAGGTTGGTAACCGGAAGCTGATGACTGAAAATCAGGTTATTATTTCAAGTGACGTGGAAAATTTTGTTGTAGAGTTGGAGGAAAGTGCTGAGACTGGAATACTTGTGGCGTATGATAATGAACTAATCGGTGTTCTTGGGGTAGCAGATCCGCTAAAGAGAGAAGCTGCTGTTGTTATGGAGGGCCTTGTGAAAATGGGCGTTAATCCTGTCATGGTTACTGGGGATAATTGGAGAACAGCTCAGGCTGTTGCCAAGGAGGTTGGTATCTTGTTCCTTTTTCTTTCGTATATTTGGTTTTTTCTGTTACTGAGTTTGGAGAGAAGTTTTAACTCTTTTTCGTAGAGCTATTGTCTACAACTGAGCTCACTTGAGCATGTGTGTAGTTTTTCCATTTATCTATCGGTGAATCCCAAATTTGCAGATTCTGTAGAATTTGAGAAATTAATATAATATAATTTTTCATTGATATATTAAATATGATTTGCAATTGACTATTTATAGATTACATAGGAGAAATAGATAAACCAGAAATAATTACCAGAAAAGTTATCTCCTAAAATATCTTCTAAGATATTCACTCATAATTCATTAACAGCTAACTTCGCTAAAATCTAGCAATGCTTATTCATATTGATTTGATAGACTTTTCCAACAGAATCACATCCTTTGTTGCCGTGCAGGTTGGCATTAGAGATGTTAGGGCAGAGGTGATGCCTGCTGGAAAAGCAGACGTTATTCGTTCATACCAGAAAGGCAGAAATGTAGTTGCAATGGTGGGTGATGGCATTAATGATTCTCCTGCCTTGGCTGCTGCTGACGTTGGTATGGCAATCGGGGCAGGGACAGATATCGCAATAGAAGCTGCCGACTATGTGCTGATGAGGAATAATTTAGAAGACGTCATCACAGCTATTGATCTTTCAAGAAAAACTTTCGCTAGGATTAGATTGAATTATGTATTTGCTATGGCCTACAATGTGGTAGCTATACCAGTTGCTGCTGGGGTTTTATTTCCTTGGCTGAAAGTGAAGTTGCCACCATGGGTATCCGGTGCATGCATGGCTTTGTCATCCGTAAGTGTCGTATGCTCGTCTTTGCTTCTCAGGAGATATAAAAAACCCAGGCTTACAACTATTCTGGAAATCACCGTAGACTAGTAATTCCAATGTAAAGGGGAGAAAATTGAAACAGATGTCACCTTAGAAAAGCCAATTGGAAATTAATGATAGTTTACAATGCCCAATTTTGTATATAACTTTTTGCATATTTTCCTTTCACTTTCCTCTTCTTCCATTATCAACCCACTCATGTAATCCAATGTACGTCTCTTTTTGTTAAAGAGTAATGTTATGTAGCATTACTGGTGCCTGCAGTGGATCCTAGTGACTACACGAGACTTGAAGTTGGGATGCTTTTGATTCGGTGAACAATATAGCAGTGGGTCTACTACCATCGAGAT
>CAIGRO010043288.1:0-20222 GCA_903798355.1 Fraxinus baroniana | reverse complement strand
ACTCCGAACATCCTATCTCGAATCCGACACGAAGAAATTAACATACACCAAATTAAAGATTTCATTTTTCAACTTTCCATTGTTTAAATCAAGTCTCTTCTTAAGAAATTCTTGACAAGGCTGAATCTTTCAGTACAAAGTAATACTCAAAAGTCGAAACAGTTCAATAGCCCTATTTGGTACATATTAAAATTTTCATTCTCATTCGTCTACTCATTTTCAACCTAACATTCTTTAATAAAATAATATTTTCCATCAAATCAATAACTTTCATTCTTTTTCAACCACACATTCTCCATGTTGCAGAATATATTCTTCAAAATATGGTGACTCAAATACATGTATGTAATTCAAGAATACCTTGGATAAAAACCCATCATATGCAAGGAGATAATTGCTGTCAGGGTGATCCTTTGGAACCACTCTCTCATCCACCCAAAACACATGCCATTTCGACCAATCCACTGAATCAACATACGGTGGCTCCACCAATTTCCTTCAATCCCAACACCAAACATAAAAATCTTTCCCTGTAAATTATACGTGCAACAGAAGAAAAAAAAATATATATTGGCAATTCATCTTTTTACCTGAGAGACTTGACAAGAGAACCACCGGACAAAACAACGGTGAAAGAATCTCTCAGTTTAGCAAACTTATTCGCCAAATCGGCAGTGTATTTAGCAAGCGACACCGCCAGATCCTCCTCGGAATCAAACACTTGTAACTTGGGTTTGCTATTTGGAATCACAGTCTCGGCCATTGATGCTTTTGTTGTGCACTTAAATTTCCTCGAATTGAGGTTCGATTTCAGGGAGCTGAAGAGCGATTTTGCAGTAACAGTGTGTGAGGTCAACGTTATGTAGGGCACCGATCGATTGCAAGGGAGAGAGAAATTTTGGAGTGTGGCTAGTGAGAGAGCAGGAGAAGAAGAGGCCATGTGGAAATACGTAGACGAAATGAGTTAGGGGCCACCACTTGCGTGTCTGAATTGGGGGTTTGGGACAGTGGCGTGGCAGATGATTAAGGCGCTGGCCGGGCTGGACAAAAGTTTGAACCGAATCGGACGAACTGAACTCGACTCGAATCGAACAATTCTTCCAAGTTAAATATTCGAACGAGTATCCAAATTGAAAATCGACGTGTTTGGATCGATTCTCACGTCTAAATAAAGAATCAAATCTAAATAATTTTTAAAATTTTTATGTTGAATTAATTAAATTATTTTAATTTTTTAAAACAAATTAGCAAATTAATCTAATCAAATTAGTTTTTTATAACTTTGTTAACCCAATATTTGATTTTGGGCATTATTCTTAAATTATTTTTTGTTAGCCCAAACTGCTCAATATTAGTATCTACTTTTTGGTATGAATCACCGATATTTTAATATTAGTATCTACTTTTTTGTATTTGTATTCATTGAATTAATCTTATTGGACAATTTTTTATTTATATATTTTTAAATTAGACTACGTTAATTTGTAAAAGTCACGAATTAAAATATCATTGATTGTATTTATGTAGTATTTTTGTAAATGTTAAAAAAATCTAATTATGGTACGGAACGGAACGGAACCGAATCGAACCCGAACGATTCCATAATTATATTTGGACCCAACGGTTCCATTTATTAAATACCTGAAAATTTTGAATCAATTCGACTCTCTTCAAAATCGAAGCGACCCATGTCCAGCCATAAGCCGAAGCATCAAAGTTGAAATTAAAAAATCCTCAAAGAAACATTCTATAGATTTATAATATTTGTACAATGAATAAAGCTTCTAATACACCAAATTGGCCCCTCATAATAGGGGGACACTTCCAAAAGAAGAGGGCACTTCCTATTGTGAGGAGTTGTCAAACTTTATGTACATCAAGTTTGATCCTTGTACAATATAGTTAACAATATTGATTGACAAAAAAAATATTTGTTGAAATGATGAATTATTTTTCAAACTCTCCACAATATTATCAAAACTTTGTACATCAAGCATTTTAAGTACAGGACCATATGGAGCCAAATGGCTGTCTCCTGTAACTTACAGGGGTCATGGGTCCAGGGGCTAAGCAAGGTTTGACCTCTTGGTCTACAAGTCGACACTAACTTGACTCGTTGACCAATGGGTTGAGTTGGTCTCACCCAATTAGGTGCCCATGCGACCATGGGTCAAGCTAGCTTAACTAGATCAATTGCCACCTCTATTACGAATTAGAAATGTCTTAATGAATAAGGATTCATCTTTGATACGATTTAACATATAAAAATACCTGGTTAAAACTAGTTCAATCTAATACATGTCAGTTTTTAGAAAATTAAAAGTAAATGCATAATTAAAAGGTTCCTAGGGAAAGAGAACATAAGTTGTGACATGTGACTTTCAACTATAAACACAAGTAGACTAGAAATATTGGTGGATAGTCGGGCTAGTTCAGGGCCTTGCTGCAAGCACGTCGATTTAGGCCGGCATACCCATTTTAACTCTCAAGTCCCATTTGAACATCTTATCGACAATATTATCATTATTACAAAATTGATAAATTGAAAACGACAATCAGAAAAGAAATAAGTAGAACGAGAACTTGAAACTCGGACAATAAATTGTTTACCGACGCTGAATTATAGTTTAGGTCATTTGATAAGATAGACTAAACATCATTAATAAAACAGACATGTAACAAACTTGTTTTCTAACTAGTAGACTTTGTGCCAAACATGGTATGTAAATGGTACATACAAAGTAAACACTTGCACGAACACACAGAGATGTATTTAAAATCATTTGTAAGTGGACAAAGACGAATTTCACCTATGATATGAATGAGCATCAGACAACCTAGAATTTTTTTTCGTGTCTTCGATTTTCTTGTATAGCTTCAGTCAGCAATTGTCGATTCTTAAAAGCTAGTATTCCTTGGCAGTCAAGTCTTCAATCTGTTAGTTTTCTTCCCCCTCTGATGGAACATTACACCTGCTGCCTTGATGAGAACAGATAAATTGGGCATGCATTAAACGTAAATCCCAGTCCCTTTCTAAGTTGATAAAGTGGGTGCCTCCACTCCAAATGTTTAACTGTTGTTGGAAAGTAAAACGGGCAATTTTTATGGTCAATTTCTCTTAACAAAGACTTAACCTTTAACACAATGCAATGACTAATGCGGCCCCTCATTGCACCTAACTAAAAAATATGAGTCACTGTCAGCGTGGACATCCTTTCTGAAATTAGGGATGAGAAGTAACTACTCTAAAGACTTGTTTGGAAAGGTGCATTGTAGAGTATCACGCGCCAAACACAAACTAATAGCACCTCACATCTTTAAGTTAAGGTTTGACTGGTGGGCTAATAATCACTTCAGTACCCTCTCCTTACAATCTGGTTTTAAGGGTGAGTCATATGCAATGTGGTTGTAACACGTATACAGGTTACCAAATTTTATTGCATTAGCAGTTTTATAAAAGATATCAATCAAAAGAAGATAAACATTTGACATTCTAAATAGTTCTGCAACAAAAAATATTAGACGACAGAAAAATAGAGCATATCTACCTTGTCTGAAAAATGTTTTTGAATCATCTGTCATGGAGATTCGAGTGCTTCATTTTCTAATTGAAGTAACTCGTCTGAAGTGAGTTGCCAACCAAGGGCACCTAAATTTTCCTCAGCCTGTTTGACTGATTCGACTCCAGGAATTGGAATAGTACCTTTGCAGATGCACCAGTGAATCGCAACCTGCCAACAGAATCTTAAATTATATGAATTAACTGTGAGAAGAAACCTCAACATTTTTTAGTTTTAAATTATTTATTTAAACCACCACAAGGACAGAGCATTCAATAATACTGAAAGGAATAAAAACAAATTACAAACATTTAGGAGGGCATATATTACTTTTTCCCAATGAAAATACAACAAAAAAAATATATGAGTGAGCCCTAGAGACTGGTAGCCAAAGATGGAACAAGCACTATCTTTCGTATTGCATGTGATTGCCAATAAAATTTATAACAATTAACAAAACCCTTTTTTGAGGGGCTTATTTTCCATGCAAAGTACACCACCGAGTAATAATATTGCTCCACAATGTGTGAGAAAAAGACCACATAAATATACAAAATACTATAATATTTCAGCAAAGTGTAAGTGAACTATATCAGATGAACGTTCCCCTTCAAAAGAAATGACGTAATTTGCCTACCTATATTCATGGCATGGCGAACATGGAAATTAAAGATTCATGAGTGGTAGCAATGGTCAATTAGAATGTGTAAAAAATTGCACCCAATACGTGGTCGCAATGGTTTGTACAAGGGATATGAGAAAGCAATCTGAAAAATTTGGCAATAGAGGATAGGCTTCTTTACATTCAAAAGAAATAAATGGTTTTAAGGAACTTTAAATTATGCAATGTAATTGTAGTATCTTAAAAATGATGATGAAGTAATATTAGTGATAGTAAGCTACTGGTAAAGTAAAAGGAGTACGCAGCAATCTTTATTAAAAAGCTATTTTGTAACAACGTTGTATTTCGTTTCAGCATATATCCTCGTAAGCAATAAATGATGGGAATACGTTGGGAAAATGATTTGGATTGTCAATTTCTCAGTGGTGCATTCACTATAGTAACAAATACCAAAAGGAACATTTCAATTGACAAGGCTTAGGGGTTTGCTGTTTCTTGATAAACTTCATTTGCACTACCTCCCATAAAAAACTGAAAAAAATACTTATAGTTTCTTTAAATATACACCGTGTAGTGATTTCCAAGGAGTCAATTTCCCATCTTAATTACTTATCTCAAAGCGACTAATCACTTATTATGCACACCAAGACACATGTGCAATGCCCGAAATATAAACTAATACAAGTACTTTACCCCGGTGCCAGACTGAAGTGAATTTAAGTTCATTGGAAAGATGGAACATAGCATTCACCTGAGCCGAGCGAAATGGCACTTCTTGGGATCTAAGGTAATCATTTATTTTCAGTAGCTGCTTTGGCCAATAATTGCACACCAACTGCTCGAACCAAACCCTGTTTCTCATGATATCCGTCATTTGAACATCAGTTTGAATATAATGATGGGAGGGTAAAATTAACTTCTTCCATAAAGAAGTGAAAAAAGTTGAATTTTAGTAGTTTTTAGGAAAAAGTCAAAGAGAAAATAATGACAAGAAATAAACAAAAACAGTGGAATGATAGAAGAAGAGGCAATATATTTTTGCTAGTATACTTCGAGATTTTCATTGGACAAATATATGCAATAAGTTCATCGTAATCTTATCATACATTGCCACTAAACCATCCCAAAGAACTCACTCCTGCAGAGAAGCATAATTTGCAATTGACCAGTGTAGTTTTCCTATTCTTATTTGCTCAACTAGCATCCGATCAAATGAAGACCTGAAACATTATTCTGCATCAAGATTTATCCACTTACGGGAATAGCCAAAGCTAATATAATTCATTTTATTATTTCAAGGCAGTCTGGTCCGCATTCCATCAACTTGCTGCAACAGTTACTAGAAAAATAAAAATCGAGAACTTGTACATGCTTTGAAACAATCCTCTATTCTATATCGGCTTATTAAAAAGTTTCATTTATGTTTCTTAAAAGTGAATTATTATTAGAAAAATACTTCTATAACAATCAGATGAAGAGAGATTTGAAGATGATGCATACTTGCAAGCATTCACAAATTGACCAGGTGTCAAGCACCATGGGTATGCAGCAAATTTTGCTGTTATAACAATGTTATCCTGCACCTGCTTATTTCCTGATAATGCAAATAGCTAAGTGTTTATTCAGCAAAAAATAAAAAAAATTGAACAAATATATTCATCTTGAATTTTAAATTAACTTGGATCCCTATAGGAAACTCAAATTTTAAACTAGTTGGGAAGTAAATAATCCATCATGTGTTCCATACAATGGCTAAAATTCATTTGTTAACCCCCTCAAAGCACGATGTGATCTGAATTGGTAAAACTTTCATATTTAAAAGTAAATAATATATAGCAACGTGAAAATAAATAAAAATTGAAACTCAAAACCGCAATTTTTATAATTTAACCATCCATAAGATTTTCTTTTCAAAACAGAACATAGCTGTGTGAATTTGATCACTGATTAAATAAGATAGGCAATATTGATTACCAATATAGTTCAACACTACATATCAGAAAAAGCAAATATCAACCTTCAAACTCGTGGATGAATTTCCCAAGAAACTTCTCGCTTTGTCCATTCAACTTTCCAGTTTCATAAGAATCGTCCGACGTCAAATAGATTAATCCCATTCTCAACCGCATTAATAAAACCTCCTGAAACTCACTGTCCATAGATTCTTGATAATCCCACAAAAGCTGATTACCCCATGCCCACTTCCCAAATCCCGTTGGAGATTCACTCAATGGACCCATCTTCACCTGATAATCATACTTAAGTCTACGTTCGCAATACAGGAACTCGTGAACTACAATATAACTCCTGTTCCAAGTGTGCAATTTACGAAATTATAAAGTTAAATCAACACAGGTAAACTGGATTGTATGGGAAGGAGTCAAACTCCTTACAAACCCACAAACTAAGCTTAATTAGAACACATTATAGGTCTAAATTTAGATAAAATCAGAAATTAACATAAGAACCAAAAACTAAATCCGCTCAACTGTAAGGGATTTAATCATATGGGTTTCAAAAATATGAATCAGTAGTACGAAATGCACGAATCAATCATATCAAACGCACGAGTAATTCTCATTTTTCTTGGGGTGGGGGCATTACCTTTTGCCAGGGCCAGAAACGCAGGAATCTGAGATTCTTTAACAATGGCGGGGAAGAAACGGAAGACTTATTGGAAGAGGAAAAACAGCTTATGTATGCAGTGGCTGCTGAAATTGACACAGAGAGAGCCATTGCTGATGCTGGGCGTTTCTTCTTCTTTGCCATGTGTTGTTAATGTCATCCAGGAGTGATTTACTTCATATGATGTGATAGGCTGAATTTCATACACCCCACTCATTTATAGTTTTATATAATTAAAGTCAATAATTATTTAGTCCAATTCAAAGTCAAAACTTGATTAGTCAAAATTAAAATTAATTAGGGACTTAAATGGAATGAATTATTTTATTGGGGTTTACTTTACAATTGACAATACTTGAAGGTTTAAGATAGATAACGTTTAAAGTTGGGATGTACTTATCTATTATTGGAAGTTAATGGCTTAAATGATATGTTATATATAGTTTTGGGACGGGACGTGTCAATTGCTCTCTTAAATTAAATGATTCGTTTAATTGTATATATGATTTAATAAGGTCAATCATCAAAATTGATGTTATAATACTAACTTGATCAAGGGGTGGGTAAGAGAATTTGTATTTATTTAAGGTAATAAATAAAAAGAAAATGGAGCTTTATTGATAAAAAAATTAATTTGAATAAAAGCTTATAAAATTTGTGAATAGACGCCTAGGTGAGGTTTTGAAATTAAAAAAAAAAATTAAAATGCAGCTAGACGATAAGATTGAACTTCGCAGACAAACTTTTTAGAACAACACATGAAATTGATTGCTCTAGTTGAGGATGCTTTCAATTATTAACTTATCTTTATAATTTTTTTGTAAAATTGATTTAATTAAAATTTCAATATTTGAAATTTCAATTTGGAGTTACACAACGAGAATGATATTTGGGCAAGCAATATTTGGTTTTTCACAATCTTTTAAAATTGAACTTTCGCTAGCAATATATTTGTCTCGTATGAAATAAAATTTACTAGTGGAGCTTTATGCACATTTCTTTAGTTCGCACAAACATGATTATTCATGTCAATCGATAAAGGAAAAACAAAAACGAAAAAAAAATGATGAAACATAAATCAAGAATCAAACAAGCATTTTCCGACTTTCTCAAAAAAAGAACTTCACCAATGTACAATCCTCGAAAAGTCCTAAATTGAAAGCATGTGTATATATATTACACAGTCTCCCACCATTTAGAGTCGTCACATGACTCATTAAAGAGGGCATCTGAGCAAAGATTGCACCATGTTTCAGGTGATGCCATTGGTGAACTGTCTTCTTCTTCTTCTTCCTGCCCAAAATAGTTACTGATTTTTTCCTCATCACCTGCATGTATAACTCCATTGGGGTCCACCCCTTCAGAATTCAGGCAACCCGGTATTTCTTTGTATTCGGCATTTTCATCAAGAGGGTTCTTTAGTAGATTCTTTAGTTCCTCTAACTGTGGACGTGGTAAAGATAAGATTTAAATGAATACATGTTACTTTCAGATGAAATGTTAAGAACATATGGTTCAAATCTTGTCGTCGCTCATTTATAAAACTTGTGTATGTGCCAGATTTTTACTCTTAACAATGAATCCGATTCGCGCGTTATGGGTATGTTGATGACAATATGTAATTAATAAGCATGGTTTTTTTTTAAAAAAAAAAACTTAAAACTTTTAGATGAAGTAGTTAGTCATGCAAAGCCAATTGAATTCATTATTAAGATTGGGATATTCTAACTTGGTTGTGGCTTGCATGCACACTAGGAGTTTGAAAAATGACTTGAAAGAGAACTAGTTAGAATAAGGAGAAAGCAAAAGAATAAGATACCTGCATTTGCAAAGACCGTTTTTCCCTCATCAAACACTCGGATTGCGCGTATAAATCATCATAATTGGCTTTAAGCACTTTATAATCTTGCTCGATTTGCTTCGACTTCCATCTCGCCCTTCTGTTCTGAAACCAAATAGCTACTTGGCGCGGCTGCAGCCCAAGATCTCTAGCTATTTGTAGCTTCTTACTTGGTTCAAGCTTGCTGTCTAGCTTGAAATTGGATTCTAATGACTTTATTTGCTCATCACTAAACCTCTTAGCATTATTTCTATTCTTTTTTGGGAGATTTTTCTTGTGATTTTCTTCTGGTGCTTCCATTACTTGAGGTAAGTTTCTAAACTAGGAAAAGATTTTGTTTTACTGGAGGAAATATGTTATTGCTTATATCATAGGTTTACTGGCTTTTTAAACACTACAATGCTTGACATCCTATGAATTGTTGACAGCTCAATGTTGGATCATTTTCCATCTATTTATCTTGTAATGAACTGAACTCCACTGTTGATTGGACCTTGCTACATGTACAAAATGGTGTCCAAAATGACTAAGTGGCGGCCCCCTATTGGAGGGGTGGCTGGCCTCACAGTCGCCCCTCCAATAGGGGGCCGTCACTTGACTATTTTGAACACTATTTTGTACAACATTTTGTACCCCTAGAATAATTCCTGTTGATTTTGTGAAAAATAAAGTGTTTGTAGCTCATACAAGTGTGACAGGTGTAATGACTTGTTTCAACCTGTCTTTGGAGATTTGAGATCGACTATGTGAATCATTTTTCACCATCGCATTTGATTTATTGCTAGTCCTACTCGAATATCAACATCCAAATGAAACTAACTTGTATTTTCAAACAAAAGTAATACAATTATAAGTAGATAGTTCGAGTACAAGAGAATTTTTTGGAAATGTTCTTCATCATAATTATGTGTTTTTGTCGTTTTATGTAGAGGGGATAAAAGCTAAAATTTACCCCTTTTAAATTGTTTAGTCGAACACGCTACATATCATAGCAATCGCAAAGTACTTTATAAAGTGAGAAAAGATAGAATGATGAAAAATTGAAAAGGGGGAAGGTGAAGAGTAGCTGTTGCCTAATGACAACAAAAGAAATGGCCGCCATTATTTTATCATTTCACACGAGGAGAAACTAACAAATTTTATTAACAAAAGAAATGGCCGCCATTATTGTTTCAACCTCTCTTTGGAGATTTGATTTGAGATCGATTATGTGAATCCTTAAATCTGAAAAAATATGGATGGAAGAAACTAACAAATTTTATTAATGCTCAAAACTAAAAATCCCGTAGACTAAAGGTTTCGCTTTTAAACTTTTTTGTGCAAAAGAAAAGTAATTTTATTCGTCCAAATTTGGACCGAAAACTAATAAATCTATAGAGGTACCAAGAAACAACGGAGACACAAAAAACAATATTTTTCGAGATTGTACTAAAATGTATGTCCATTCTTTGGAAGTTAGGGCCCATTTAGACAAGATTTTAATTTAAGTCAAAGTCAAATAATTAATATTAACCACATCTTTCATGGTCACATCTTTTCAACCACACATTTCAAAAATTTCTATCATAATCCACTTAAAATCTGATTTTAATCTACACCAAACACCCTCTTTGTCTCAAATTTCAGTCTTCCAATACTTAACTACTAGCTAGGTAGGTAGGTCTATGATAATATTTCATGTCTTTATCTCCCATGCTACTAGCAACTAGCAAGATAATTTTCTTTATTAATAAAAAATTATTACACATTAGATCATAGTCAAATTGAACTTTCTAGGGTTCCATTCATTGTCTATATTCACTCCCACTTGTACTAATCACAATTTGTCGTGATTAGAAATTTTTAATGGAAACATCTTTTCACTCTAACATTGCGTAGCAAGTTGGAACTTCAATTGGACAGATGTGAACAAGAAGTTACGTGCCCAAAATTATTAGGGTAGGGTCGTCCATTTTTAATCGATACTAAAATGTTAAACGAAAATGCTTAATCCATGTTTGGTGTAGTTAAGAATAAATTTTTTAATAGATTCTAATAAAAAATGATGAAATATACGATAAAATTTGTATATCCCATTAAATATGTAGTTAAAATTAGTTTTGACTTTGACTTAAATTTTTATCGAACTTTCAACCCACGCCAAAAGGGGCTTCGTATGATACTAAAATGAGGTAATTTTTTTAAATTTGGGCATCATCATGCGTCTCCATATGTTATAATTTATCTAAATGAATTCAATTAACTTGTATATTAAGACAAATTTTAAATTAATATATAATTAATGAAGTCACATCAATGGTAGTGGGTAAATGCTTTATGTCAATGTTAATTGCCACATGTGGAAAAGTTAATTTGTGGATAACCATAAGTATTCAACTTTATTTGATCTTGAATAAGAATTACTGTTTGTCGTTTTTTGATTGAGTTCATGATCAACAAACTTAGGTAGGACAAATTGACTTTGCATCTTCCAATAGATGTAACATGAGTTGAATGTAGGGAAAAAATTTGTGTAGTTGATTCTAATTTTAGTTATAATAAAATGAAGTATTTTTGTCATCGCTTTAAAGGAAAAAAGGCTACAAAATCAACGTCGTTAGGTTGGACACGATCGATTGATTTCATAAATTTTGAAGAAGTAATTTTCACGAGTTAATGAGACTTGTGCTATAGTAACGAAAATGAAATAAGAAAATAAAAATTTGTCTTTACTTAAAATAAAATCGAGGTATGGTAGTCGAATTTATCGATGTATGTCTTTGTCACTTGCATATTATTGTTTGTAAACATGGACACAATCAATTTCTTGTATATATGTAAAGTCAAGAAATTTTAAGATGAGAGACAAATGATGTGAACAAAACGTAAGAAACATTGGGATAAAACTTCTCCAATGGCTTTCTCAATCTCTTAGCATGTTTATATGAGATTATTGTCAATTTTCACAATCTCAAACATTTTTCAATGGCTTTCTTCGGCTCGGCAAATAATTATCACTGTGCAAGTTGCAACCGTTGAGTTTATTAATTTGTCATGTAGATCTACATATTTAATTAATTGTGTATAAGACTATCTTAACATTGAGCTCAATTAAAGCGATCTAATAAAGAATTAAATTATTAAGCTTATAAAGTGTGGGTTGAATTATATGTATAGAGATTGAATTCATTAGATTTGTATTTGATGATGGGCCAAAAACATATGTAAACTATATGTAGGGTTATGGTCTCCAATTTATATAGGTAATTCTAATTCTTCTTGTTATCCCATCAATACAAGAATATAAGAGAACGCATATTGAAGAGAAAGATCGAAAATCCACAATAAAGAATTAAGAAAAAGGAATTCAAGAATCAAACTATGGATTAAGAAGCAAAATCAAGAACAAGAATCAAAGAAAGTAGGATTCAAGATTAAAAGTGAAGAACCCAAACATGAAAAGATTGCAGTTCAAGCTTTAAGATTCAAGATTCCGAATCAAGATCTAGTAATAAAGAATCATTTTCAAATAATTAAGATGTGTTCCGCATTATTAATTTTCTTGGTGATTTGACGTGGATAATCTTGGCAATAAAGGAATTTAGGTTTTCAAGTTCTAAAGTTTCTAGTTTTATAAAATTTAAAGTTTCAACAAGTGGCATCAGAGCTATCTTCATATAAATTAAATGAAGATGTTATGGTTGAAATTCACACTTTGGTTTTACAAAATTTTGGGATGTATATTTCAAACCATATAAATCAAAATTTTAAATTTTTTTGGGAATTTTTGGTACAGCATCGTAACGCCACCGTGGCACTACATTCAATTAAGCATGCAGCGCCCAAATACTGGGTACCGATGTACTACAGCGCCTAGTTGCTTCTGGGCGCTGCTCATCGCCCAGTTTTATGGCGCTGCGATGCCCTAATTTCGTCTATATAATTTTTTTGGTCTTTGTCTTTTGGCTACAAAAGAGAGGAAAAAATAAATAAATAAATATGTTAAAACAACATGTTATCAAAGTAACATCTTTTGCCTAAAGTAATTTATTTGGAATATTAGGAAGGTTGTATGCACGTAATTCATGCAGATATTCACCGGTCCAAAGGAAATTCAATATTTGGTCGAATTATTTACACGCATGTGATAATAAATATGTAATAATTGTAAAGTTTTCCATTATGTGAACATTAAGTTGGTCCAAAGATAAACTTGATACTTGATCGAATTTATTGTCAGTATTTGATTACTACACCAAGAGTACCACTTACAAATTTATATTTCTATCCAAAAACTAAATGCTAATATTGTGCCCGATCTCTTGTAATTGAGTTCACCATTATTTAAATTTATTAATTGCTCAATGTTGATTCCCATGTGAACGGTTAACTAGGTTTAAGTTCTCTATTTAATTAAATCAAACTTCTACAATTTGTCAACATCAATTTAATTCATGTGCTGAAACCAATGTTTAAGGGTAGGAAAGAGAACGTTTGTATCATTACTGGTGGCATGGATCTAGACATTGCGTTAAAAACTGAACAATTCACCACTCTTTCGGATAAGAGTTCGACCAATTAAAAAGGGACTGAAATAAGTGGAATCGTCCAAATCACACAAGTCTTATGATCATAAAGCGTGAAATTCCAGTAACATTCAAAGACGTTAAGGTAACTATTGTCAATGAGTTTTTTTGAGGAAATTGAAAAAAATAAATAAAAGCTTTACAAAAAGTAATAAGGGCGAAACTAGCACGCTTTCAGTGAACTTAGTTTTACTAAAGTATAAGGTTAATAGAGTATATCATCGACATGTCTCGTCTTGCTTCAAAATTAAAGACATTAAAGCGTGAGTTGTCTGATGACTTGCTCATGCATTTAGTTTTGATTTCTATTCTTGCACAATTTGGCTAATTTAAGGTCAATTACAACTGTCAAAAAGGAAATTGGACTCTTGATGAGCTCATTTCATATTGTGTGCAAAAAGAAGAAATGCTAAAATAAAATAAAATTGATATTACTCACTTGGCAAGTAATCTAAAGAAAGTTATAAAAAAATAAGAAAGCTGCATCCGATTCAGTTCAAGATAAACAGCAAAAGCCTGAAAAAGGATAAATCTGGATGTTAGGAAATGTCAGAGATGTTGTACTAAATACCACGCTTAGCGTGTAAAGTAAAGTACACTTCTCACTTTGGTATGTTCTAAGATTAATTTAGTGTCAATATCTAGACACACTTGGTGGATAAATTTCGGTGTCACTATTCAAATAAGCGTGTCTATGCGGGGTTGCTTGAACAACCTACAGTCAATCGATGCTTAAAGATTCATCTACGTAAGGCGATGGCAAATCAGTTGAAGTTGAGGTTATAAGGACTTTAGGTCATTATTAAAATTTGGTTATAATTTGAATATGAAAGTGATATTTGCGGCACCGTATTTTAAATGGAATTTGATTTCTATTTCTAGTTTGGACAAATTTGTTTACACTTGTTCAATTGAAAATAGTCAGTTTGATCTTTTTCTTAATTCAAATATTGTGGATATGAGTTCTTTATCCTATACACGATCAAAAATTCCTATACACGATCAAAAGATTGTTTAGAATAACAAACTCGACAATCTTAATAACAAATGTTATTAAGGAAATTCACTGTAAAAATGAAAGGGAAATCTGGATAATTTTATAGTTTTTCTCCAAGAAAATAAGGATGGTATTGTATTGGTGGAAAAAGATCCGATTAATCAACTTTCAATATGCATTGTAAAAGAATAATTCCCAAGAGTGAATTGATATCATGAATAAATAGAAAAGTCCATGAAAGACAACGATGTTTAGGAACTCATTCCATTACCGAAAGTGTGAAGCCCAATTTATTGTGAATGGATATTTAAAATCAAGAGGGATTTGAAGGATGATATGGAGATATATAAGGCTCGTCTTGTTGCAAATGATTTTATTCAAAAGGGAAGTGTTGACATTAAACAGACTTTCTCTCCATTATTATTAAGATTTTTTTAGGACTATTATGGTATTTGTGACACATTTTATCTCAAAGCTATGACATATGGTTTACCTATTAAAGAAATCCATCATTGAGTTTAAGTAGGCTTCCCATCACGGTATTACAAACTTCATCAAATAATTATCTCGTTTGGTTTTGAAGTAAATACAGTTGATGATTGTGTAATCACAAATTCAGTGGGAGTAATTATATTTTCCTAGTTTTGTATGTCGGTGACATACTAGTTTCCTGAAATGATATAAATTTATTGTACGAAACCAATAAATTTCTGTCATGAAATTTTGAAATGAAAGATTTTGATTATGCCTCTTTTGTACTAGGGATATATATAAGTCGGGATTGTTCTTGGAGTATTTTTGGATTATCACAAAAAAATTATATCAATAAAGTTCTTAAAAGATTTGGGATGCAAGAATGTAAATCAGATGATACTCATACTACTAAGATAGACAACTTTAGTCTCAATCAATGTCATAAGTTATATTTAAAAAAAGAAAAATTCTAAAAATTCCATGTACTTCAACAGTTAAGAGTTTAATGTATGATAGTGTTTGCACACATTCGGATATAGCATCCATTGTTAGAATGTTTGGCAGATATTTAAGTAACTCTACGATGAATATTTGGAAAGCAACCAGTTAGGTTATTCGATATTTATAGAGAACTAATGATTACATGATCACACATAGAAAATCATGTTAAGATTTGAGGATCCATTTTAAAAGGTTAACCTTGTTAAGAAGAGTAGCTCAAACCTCTATTAATTGGTCTGTGTCAACATCATTTATCGATGTGGGATATATATCCCTTAACACGCCCTCGCAAGATGGCGGCTTATTTGAGCAGACCAATCTTGAAATCCACTTGCTCATTTTAGAGTCTTAATGAGATCGAATCGCTCGTTGAAGCATATGTGGGATATATATCCCTTAACACGCCCTCGCAAGATGGTGGCTCATTTGAGCAGATCAATCTTAAATCCACGTGCTCATTTTAGAGTCTTAACAGGATCGAATCGCTCGTTGGAGCATAATGGACTCTGATACTATATTAAGATTTGGGGGTCCATCTTAAAAGGTCAACATTGTTAAGAGAAGTAGCTCAAACCTTTATTAATTGGTCTGTATCAACATCATTTATCGATGTGGGATATATATCCTTTAACAAATCAAACCAATTGGAGATTTTTTTTTTATTATTCTGATTAGAAATATGAGTGCAAAATTTTATCACTAGACTACATATTTTGGATGGATTTGAAAGATCATTTTAGTTATTATGTGATAATAGTAGTCTTGTATTCCAATAGGAACTTGGCGACATCAAGTTTCTACTTATTAAGGAAAAAATTCAGAGTGTATTAGGACAAAATTTATAATTGCAGATCCACTTACTAAGGGGCTATCAACCAAAGCCTTTCATGAACATACTGCCCACGTGAGTGTTGCATCTTTTGATAATATGTCGTTTGGTGCAAATTTATATTCGGATGTTGTCTGTTTTATACGCATATTTTTATCCATGGATATTNGAGTGTTGCATCTTTTGATAATATGTCGTTTGGTGCAAATTTATATTCGGATGTTGTCTGTTTTATACGCATATTTTTATCCATGGATATTCGATTTATTTCAGAAATAGAAGTATTCAACTCAATTCCACTCTAATTAAATTTATGGTTGATCTCATTAAAGTATAATGTAGGACCAGTTGGAAATAAACACGTTTGGATCAAATTGTATGTATTTTTCATGTTACACATCCATACTTAATCTATGTCATTTGATTGTATTAATATACACGATCATTGATGTGTTTAGTTATGATACTTATAACGAAAATCGATTTGATCATATATTAATATAATCAATGGACGAGATTGTTCGGAGATGCTTTTGATTATGATAACAAAAATTTTGAAATCACGAGATTATACACATTTATCAGGTAACATATGTGACCCAGTGGGAGACTGTTGAATTTATTAATTTGTCATGTTAGCCTACATATGTAATTAATTGTGTATAATGTTATCTTAAAGTTAAGCCTAATTAAAGTGATCTAATAAATAATTAAATTGTTGAGTTTTGAACATCTAAATAAAGAGTTGGTCGGATTATATGTGTAGGGACCGAATCAATTAGAATTGTATTTGACGACGAGTCAAATACATGGAAACTTTATATAAGGTTATGGTTCTCAATTCATAGGTAAATCTCATTCTTTGTGCCATTCCATCAACACAAGAATACAAGAGAAAACATATTGAAAATGAAGTTCCAAAACCCACAATCAAGAATCAAGAAAAATGAATTCAAGAATCAAGACTAAGGACCAAGAAGCAAAATCAAGAACAATAATTAAGGAATCAAATGATGCAAAATTCAAGATTAAAAGTAAAGAACCAAAAAAATTAGAAGATTGAAGATCGAAATCAAGATCCAGTGATAAAGAATCATTATCAAATAATTAAGGAATGTTTCACATTATTAATTTTCTTGATGATTTGACATGGAAGATCTTAATGATAAAGAAATTTAGATTTTCAAGTTCTAAAGTTTCTAATTTTATAAAGTTTAAAGTTTCATAAAATTTCAATCTCTTCGTCACTCTCCCAAACACCAGTGTAAATGTCGACGTGTATCAAAATTTTTGACCCTTTTGTAATTGTAGGCTGGCACAAAACCAGGGCAAAAGGCGCATTTTATGCTCATAATCGGTAAGTAACTATGGTTGTGGTGAAGTATTAACAATATTTTTAAAGTTAATGGAATTTTTTTCTAATCTCGACTGAACACAAGTGAATTTTATCGAGAGAAACTCTATAGAGAGAACGAATTATTACACGTCTTGAATTTTCAAATTTACCGTGCTATTGTAAAACATGATGATTCTTGCTTAACTCAACGTTTTAATAATATGTTGACATTTGTATGACCTCGTTTACTATATTCCTTCGACCCGAGCTTTCGCCTCGACTCAACTTTTTATTACTTGTTTTGCGATCATTTTATCATCGTCGCTTCTAGTATATCTTCATATTATATTAGAGACGTAATTTAAATTGAGGTGACACTTAACTCAAGACCGGCACGGAGTCAGCTTGCCAAGAAGGAATGAAGGATTGAGACTTGAGAGGAATCAGGTCAAGCCCTGACCACTTTTTCCATAAAGGCATTGAGCAAATTTATTTATTAATTTCACAAAGGTGGCAATCCTGATACAATCCCTTTTTGGCCTTCCAATTTAAAGAATAAATTAATCACTTAAAATCTAACGAAAAAATAAGCTGTTTTTGCATGGCTCAAAAAAACAAACACTAAATCATTGATCAAATGCCGGAATCCTTGGAACAATCTCTTAACAAACACCACAACAATCCCCTCCCCCTCTCTCTCCCCCCCTTGTCTTTCTCTCTCTACCGTCCGAACAACGTAGTCTTTTGTTGTTTGTACAACCAACCTTAGTTTTCCCCGTCAGTTGGGAGAAGAGGAGGGAAAAATAGAACATTCCCCCTCCCATCCCCTCTCCTCGTCACAAATTTCCAATAAAATTATGTAAATTTACGAAAAATCACAGCCACTTCATATTGATAATTTATTGTTAGACGGTCACCACCGCCGTCGCCATCGCCGTGGTCATATCTATGAGAAAACTTCTTCTTTCTTTCTTTTTCCAAAATGACCTGGCATTGCCGCCGGATTTACAGTCGCCTGAATCGCCATCGCTGGCAGTATCTCCGTCGACTTTTGAAGAATTGTATACGAATCCGAGCTTTTTTATCCCTTCAGTTCTGATGGCCAGAAGCAGTTTCGATTTAGTCACCGTGGCCGTTATCGCCTCCTTCCTCCTCCTCTCTGTTCTTTCATTTTTATTCATATTCCACCTCCGCCTAAAATCACGTAGAATGCAGCATTTACAAGAATTTAACTCTCTCTGGATCGTGAGATTACTCCTTGTAACGTTAGCTTTTCTCTGGGCAGTGAATGAAATTATACGCCTACCAAATGTTCGACGAACGTACCTCGACCCTTTTTTAACGTTAAATCAACAAACAAATCTGTGTAAATTCCACGTTGTTCTTTCTCTTGGTTCTACGAACCGGGTTTCTTAATCACCCTTCTTTTCTTTGTTAATGTTTCGATTAAGAAAAAAAACCCATGTCGAATGTGGGCTCTATTGTGTGTGTCCATGGTGTGTTCTCCCATGATATTAATACAGACAATTCTTGTCTACTTTTCCCCATTGGAGACAAAGCTCCCTAAATTCGTGCATGGTAGTTCAATTCTTACAATTGATTTACAAGGAAACAAAACGGTTCTTTGCACATACCCATTTTTCAGTTGTGTTGTTTTTTGGGTATTTGCAATTGTTTATGCATTAGCTTTCTTGTTTTCATGTTGGAGGGTGCTGGACTTTGTGATCAACAAGAGTATTCGTGTACGAATCAACGTGCTGCTCGTGTCTGTAATGGTGGCGCTGCCAATGCAAATCATCTGCCTCGGGCTATCGTGGTTGTGGCTGCCCGAGGATGACGAGTATGGCTATGTCGTGCTAGTCATGTTCTTTTTTATCATCACGTGCATGGCGGTGGGAGAGATTATATTGATAATAAAGCCAATCACCGATGCCTTGGCAGCCGAGGGTGAATGTTGTCGGCGCTTCTCTGGCGGATTACGGCCGAGGCGGCCGGTGGAGCAAAGAGAACAAATGGATCATCCAGAACCGGGTCTATAGCGATGGGCTTTGGTCGTACTCTTTTTTTTTTTCAAACTAGGGCATTGATGCCTATCTTTGATTGTAATTTTTCTGCCCTGTGATCCCTTTTGTATAATGTTTCAAATGAATCAGAACAATGTATAATTAGGAAAAAATTTTGTTCTAAATTTGGAAATAGTGAAAAAAAAAAAAAGAAACTCAGTAAAAAACTCAACTTGATTTCCTTCTTTTGTTGTTAATGATTTGTTCTAAAAACAAATTGATGCAGTCATTGAAATGTTGCATTCACAAAATGAATTCTACTAAAATGACTATTTTGCTTCATTTCATTCTCATTTCTTCAAGATTCAAAGTTAAACTTTAATCTCAATTGTAAATGTAAAAATATTACTTATTATCAATGCATTCGTGATCAGGGGCGGAGCTGGGGGGGGTCCCAGGGGGGGACCTGGACCCCCCCAATTTTTTGGACAATTTTTTTTATTATTATTTACCAATTTTTTTCCCCATTTCATTGCTTTTAAGTAGTAATTCACTAAGCAACTACTTCCTAATTTCTAATACATGAATTCTTCGTAGCTGGTCCACTTGTTTGTAATTTGTATATTGTATTGTTTATGAGTGATGGAGAAGTATTTTAAAAGAGTGTAAATTTCGTCCATCTTCCATTGAACAAAATATTGATGAAAGGAATGTTATTGATGTTGGGGATGAAGGGGATGAAAGTGATGAGAATGATGTTGGGACTGAGAATGAAAGTGATGAAAATGAAATTGAAGATATTGATGAAATTGGTGTTGGGGATGAAGGGAATGATGGGGAAGAAAGTGATGAGTTTAATGTAGAACAATT
>CAIGRO010043279.1:0-12791 GCA_903798355.1 Fraxinus baroniana | reverse complement strand
ATAAAAGTCATTCAAACCTCAAAACATGTTTTAATTGTCAATAATTGTAAAACCAAAATCAAAAGTTTACATAGCAAGGTTCATCGATCTCTTAGCACAAGAATAACTAGCCTAACATGGAGAAAAGAATAAAATACGAAACTAATGTAAGAGAAGACATCACAAAAATAACAATTGAGCTTGAAAAACCAAGAATCTTGTAGTTCTCCTTGAAATCCTCGCTTCAAAATCTTCTTCAAGATGTATTTTAGGGTTCTTCTATCTCATATGACGTCTCCCCCTTCGTTTTGGACGTTTTGTGGCTTTTATACTTGACCTAGATCCATTTCCTAAAGTGGTTGAACGAGAAAATGAAACCAAAAAATTCGCGCCCAGAAACAACCATGTGGCCTCATGGTTGTGAGCCTTGCGACCGCATGGTTCACTCAACTTGGCTCTTTTTTTCCCTATCAACCCATGTACGACCGCATGGAGGTTTCTACCATGCGACCGCATGGTTCACTCAACTTGGCTCTTTTTTTNTGATTAATACTTTGTCAAGTCTATTCTCCTTTTCTAGAATGTATGAAATAAATTACTCCACTCACATAATCACATGCATAATAATTGTGAAAACATTAAGTGAATAGAAATCATTTAAATCTCAAAACATGTCTTAATTGTCAAATATTGCAAAATTAAAATTCAAAGTTTACATAGCAAGGTTCATCGTTCACTCAACTTGGCTCTTTTTTTACCTATCAACCCATGTACGACCGCATGGAGGTTTCTACCATGCGGCCGCATGGTAGATCACAACTTCCATGTGTGTCATTTTGGTCCTCGAACATCATTTTCTCTCCTTTTTTGCCTCTTTTTATCATTTTTTTCCTTCTATCATCCCATGCACCCCTCGACTTATGATCTAGCTCGAATACGCTCATGATTCGGGGCTCGAGTTATCTTTTGGAAATTTTTATTTAGGTCCCCATACTTTTGTTTTCTTCATTTTTGGTATTTTTTTGCCAATTTTCTCTCATATTCCTCCAAGTCCATTAATATAGTGCTACAAAACAAAATTAGATAAAATTAAGCAATATTCACACGCTTGTGTCAACAATTAGTCATGATATGTAGCCAAATAAGTGTTGGAAAACGCACTTATCGACCACCAAGTTCCAAACTTCCTAATCTTAGTCTACATCCTAAACCTTTTAATAAATGTGCACTTGAATGGCCTTTGGACAGTTTTTGACTAAGGATCATTAGTTGACTAAAATTTCATATTCAAACCTGTGGGTATGGAGGGCGAAACTAGAGCAAAGAAATCTTCCATGGTGGATAGTTGTGGGGGTGGAGGTGGAGGTGGAGGTGGAGGTGGAGGTGGTTTTATTTGATGAAATTTGGTTCAACCTATGAATTTGCACGGAAACCGTTAAAAGTTTCTTCGAGCACATATTTATTAAACGATTTGGATTGTAAGTGGTTTCTAATCTAGCGGCACATTTTTTAAAGGTTTGTATCTCTATTGCAAATTTTCCCTTTTCATTTCTTAGTTAAAAAATGCCATTAATTCTCACTTTAGCATAATGTAAATGGGGATTTTAGATTATACCAGATAGTAATAAAGTAAATGAAATTATTCAAAATGAAAAATGAAAAATAGCATCGACATTAGTCTATGGTTAATTACGTTAAAGGCCACTGAAGTTGTGAAATCTAATTCTTGTTCTTGATCTTCAATCCCAAGATTTGATTCTCAAGTTTTTGATATTTCTTGATTCAATCCCTTGCTAGATTGGTTTTCCTCTCCAGCTTATTATGAATTTGCCCCTGGTTCTTGAATGATTTTATGATATGAAAGTGATTGAGAGGTGAGAGAGGGATCCCCTAACGTTTTACCATCATTCTGTATGTATACGTTGCAAAATTATGTCAAGAAACGCGTCCAAAGTCCTTTCCGTGTAGAATTTCAGACAAAAAAAAAAAAAGAAAAAGAAAAGCAATCCCGTTTGGTTGAAGTTACTCTACACGTGCACATGGAATACTCCCTTGCCCACACTTGGGCAAATAAATTTTGCCTCTGTTGATATTTTTTAGGCTTTTCACACACATGAAGTTTGTACCATGCACACGCATGGTTATATCATTGAACAATTGTTAGTATTTTATCATATATTTCTCTCTCGATCTTCAATTTAGACGATTTAAAGTGTATTGAAAAGCTAATTGAAAGAGATTTGTGAAAATACTTTGACTATATTTCACTCTTTTGACTTCTAATTGCATCTAGCTAGTTGATCCTATCTGATCTTTAATCATTATTTTATGGTTCGAATCAACTATTAAACATTTGCACTTTGATCTCTGAACTTTGAAGTTCATCTATTTACCCATTTTCCTTTCATTTCTTCAAATTTCACTTCAATCACTGAGTTTCACCTAAAAACAATAAATATACGAGATTAGGCTACAATTTATCAAAAATAATACAAAGTGCCATATTTTAATTGCCTAGATAAGTGTAAAAAATACACTTATCACCTTCATTTTTGATCATTTGTAGTTGAACAAATGTAAAATTGCCGGTCGTTTTTCTTATCTTTGCAATACAAGGTCATCGTTGGTCATGAAAAAAATCGTTGAACCCATTGAACTAGGAGACTTCTTTACTCTTTTATCGCTTATATGTTGTCTCATCTCCGCTACCCTATCCCATCTTCCAGCACATGTATACATTATATAAATCACAATATATGCTGACATTTGCCCGAGATTCAAATTCGTGATTTTCTGGAATGCATATTCTGCGAGCGATAAGTTTTCATGCATTATGCAGGTAGCCAATAATGTGTCAAACATCAATACCTAGCTTTAATGGCAAATGACGAATCAATTCCTTAGTTTCCTTAAACAACCTTGCTCAAGAGAATAATTCTACAAAAATTCCGTTGTGCTTTCGTAATAACTTGTTCTGGTGCTGATGTGTTAACTCAATGAATAATTGAAGACCTTCCTTAACAAGACCACAGTGTAAAGAATCCTTGAGTAAACCACTAAAAGTTGAACTATTTGCTTCAGTGGTAGATGACTTTATTTTCTTGTACACCTCTAGTGCTTTGATTTAACAAATATTGCATAGCAATACATCAAATAATTTCTACAATCAAAGTCTCTATTTTGGATTGAATTGAATATCACAATACTCTCCTCTTCAAAATATTGTCCACGATATACTTTTATCACATAACTTCCAATTCTAACATAGTTCTCACCTACAAACTTCATTGAGAAAGCATGAAAAGCCATTCCGATGAGCTTAATTGGATACCA
Source organism: Fraxinus baroniana (assembly GCA_903798355.1). Taxonomy (NCBI): domain Eukaryota; kingdom Viridiplantae; phylum Streptophyta; class Magnoliopsida; order Lamiales; family Oleaceae; genus Fraxinus; species Fraxinus baroniana. Next base: position 9,479 of record CAIGRO010043279.1, on the reverse strand, counting down.
AAGGAATGCATAATTCCTGTAAGACACGATAAAAGTAGTCGTTTCAACATGCGTATGAAAAAAAGAGTTACCTCGTAATGATACTCCTTTTTACCAATGGCACACATAGTATGGCTCCAACAAGAAACATGTTTCTCCAACATTAACCAAAAGATCTTAGCAATTTCAAGTAGATTTTCCATTTTAATCAACTCAAGGAACAAATGTTGTGTAAGTAGCCCTGTCACGCTCATTGATGTCCTTGAAAACCCTTGTAACATCTCCAATTGAGCCTATGTTTATCTCATTTTTATAAATTGTATATGGACGCTCAAATCACTTTTTATCCATATATTTTCAAAGCCCCACAAATACCTTCACTTATCTACCATTCAATTCTATCTATTCATAGTCAACACATCTCATTGCTCATAATTGAAATTTATTTGTTTATTAGCCCAAGCCTCACATGTATAAATACTTTGAATGATCATTACTTTGCAAAATACATATGCACACATTCTGTGAACGCCTTATATGTAAGCATTTGTGACTATAGATCAAAGCAATGATCAACCATAATAAGTTAAAGCAGATCTAGGATATTATGAGTGAGTAAAATATGTTTAATATGCAGACATGCTTCATCTACATGACATTTGTGAATAAAGCGTGTACGTGAAAATATGCAAACATGAACTATGTCGTTTATACTTGTTAAGTATTACATGATGATCATGCTTCGTCTTTCATTATGAAAGCTTGTGATCTCACATGCATACATGAATATTGTTTCTTCATAATATACCCATCTTGTTATCCTTGTTATATATAGTATCAAAAGCAGTCTTATAATTTAAGAGACATATGATAGAATAAACATTGTTTTTGATTCCATAGCAGGGTCAACTAGGGCTTAGGCTCGAATTTGACTTTTATGGACATTTACCTTTGTACGGAACACTAGTGATATGTTGATTACTTGTTAACCATTAGAGAAATACCATGTGTACAGGGCATTGCTTCACAGAGGCCTCACAGGCCCCTCACAAAGGGGATAGGCCCCACAAGCAAATATACAAAAAAGAAAAAGCAAAAAAAAAAGGTGGGACCCATCCTTTGTGAAGGGCCTATGAGGCCCCTGTGAAGCAATGCCCTGTATAAAGGGCATTACTCTAACCATTATTGGTTATTGAGCGCTAGGGATATGTTCTCAGAACTGTGGGGAAACCATGTTTGAACTTGTCGCGACTACCTAAACGTGCATGGACACATGTACACATATTTTGCTCACTAGACAAGTGTTTGTTTATTCCATGATCAACAACATTCTATGTAACCATAGTACATAAGGGTTGGCATGAATCTTCAGATGATGAGACAAATGATATTGCGCTAGGCATCGATATTTTGTTACAGACTCCTCACAGGTAAAAGTATTATTTTCTAAGTGTAATGTATTTTATTAAGCCATACATTTTGGTTAGATCTTTAATACACAATGCCTCAAACGAGGTTATGTTCGATCTCATGTGGATAGCAATAAATATTTTTAATGTGTTGTATCAAATTTATTTTGTTACTTATTTGAAATGTAAATATTTTGAAAGCTCAAAAGATTTTAAAAGAAGTTGATTTTGAGATTTTTCTTGAATTAACATGGTTATATTTTTAGGATAGAAGCCTTGTTAAATAAATTCAAAAACCAATGTATTTGACATTATCCACGTCACCGGTTAATATAAGTCAAATTAAATAAGTCATTTAATTTAACTTTTTATTTAATATATCATTTAGAGTCACCTAGACTGAGATTGTAACCCTAGTGGGGATGCATATGTATTGACACGCACTAATCGTGTAAGACACAGTAAAAGTAGTGGAATTGGCATATTCTTTCAACATATTCTCTTGGAGATCTTTTAAGAGGGATAAGTTGGCATGTAAAAATGGATAAAATAAGAAATGAAAAGATTTTCCAATAACTAGTAGTACCGATTGAAGATAAGTGAAATTGCATCTAAAGTGGTTGGGACATTGATCGTACAAAATTTCTCAAGTGTACGATATCGTGAACAAGTAATATAATGATGAATAAAATATAGTTTCCACAAAAACTATGTACTTAATCTAGTATCAATTGATATTACCTATAATCGAATAGTCAAGTTTTGATTATTAATTCTATACTAATTTACCTACCTAACGAACTATTCTAAAGAGCAATTTATGACAGCTTTTGTAATACTTATACGGAATGATTACTAAGACTTTGAATCCCCCTAATTAATCGATTTTAATACAATTCAATAACAAGACAATATGTCCATATTCTTGTTGATGAATGTTCCTAAGTTAATTAATAATCTCTCTCGAGTACAATTTAATCTATATTCTCATGTGACATGTATTGTATTAATACAGTAAAACATCTATAAAAATCATACAAAACATATTTTCATCCCTTATTGGACTTTACAACAATTGATATAATGTGCTATATGTCACAAATATATAGAAGTCACAAATAATTTAATTAGTAGCTAATTGATTGAAAGTCATTAAATTTAATAACAATCATCCTAGAATAAACACATATTGGGCATTAAATTGTTGAAATTCTTTTAAAAGTTTCATAATAAGGGTTCATCTATATCTTAACAATAAAAAATTTAGCCTAACATTATAAAATTACAAGAAATCATAACTAATTGATAAAACAACACCTGAATTAAAAAGAGGATAAATACTGAGTTTTAAAATCTCTTCAACGAATTCTTGATTGCTCCCGTTAACGCCTTCTTCTTTGCTCAAAAACCAAGATTGAATCGTCAATTGAATGAAATCTTATAGTCGCCTCTTGATTTGCTCAAAAGAACAATAACTTGGCATCTCTTTGATTTCAATAAGGTGTGAAAAATATAATATGAGAAGCCTCCAATGTATGATTATGTTCTGTATTTTTAGGGCTTGAAAATAGGCTGAAAATTCCATAAAAATTATATTTTAAAAAAGAATTTGTGTCGAAATAGGAAACTGTCGCGAAATCCCAATTCTGTATAACACTGAGGCACTAGGTGTATAGCCTTGAGACGCTATACTTGTTGTCCACCGCTTTTGATCATTTATTAATTTTGAGTCCTTTCTTGAAATATTTTTAATCCTTCTTCTTCCAATTGTATTCAATTGAGTACAAACATCCTCCAATTGTCAGTATTATGTCCGAATCATCTATTGAATGTATGCGATTTAGTACCCAAACTTTGAGTTCGTCATTTTCGCCATTTTTATCTTTTTTATTTCAATTTCACTTTTAATCATCGAGTTTCACCTAACAAACAAATTATAAAATAGATTAGACCATATTTAATCAAAAGAATCCTAAATGTCTATATTTTAAGGTCTTATTAAGTGTATAAAATACATTTACATGTTCATGTAGATTTAAAGAAACTACAATTGGTAAGGCTGATGTAATTTATTATAACATAAAACAAGCAGGAAGAATAGACCAAAATTGTTATGACTTGTTCTAGTGCTAAGGACCCTTGATTTGGATCTTCAAGTAGGTCTTCATCATCCAAAAGATCACTACCTCAAGTTTACTGCAATTACTTTTACTTTTGGAATAGTAATCGAACGACTTTGAGTATAAAATACTTGTAACACTAATTGAAATATCTATAAAAATGATGAAAACGCTGCGTCCATTATTAAAAATCTTAAGAAAGAAGACATACAAGGGAGAAGCCATGAATAGTTAATATTGTCATAATTTGTAATTGTTTCGATGGTTCAGACGATTGTGTAAAGAACATATCTATCGAGACAAAGTCCCAACTATGTGTACTTTATTTATGAATATTACAATTGGCAAGAAACGAAATGTTTCCAAGGAGCGCAAGCACACAAAGCAATTGAAAGTTTGACGAGAAAAACTAAAAGAAATGAAATTACATAACTCTCTGTTTGAGAGTGGTTGATTCGGGGATCATTGCTTCTATGTCTTCTTTTCTCTTTTATACATTCTCCGACAGTTTTTGTTGTGGAGCCGTTTGACAACTGCTCGTCGCCTTGTAACTACTCACTTTCTCCATAATGGCAACTAATCAAGGAACTTCTGTTTTAACTGCTGACATCACTCTCATCATTTAACTGCTTGCAACTGAGATTCTTGAATTGTGGAATGTGATAAAATTGCACATTAACTGTTTCAATAACCATGGCCTTAAATAACAACCAAACATTATATTCGTCCAGATCTTGGACATCTCGCAAGCTTGGGCGATGATGAGGCCGTCGCTCTGAATAACAATAAGGCACTATACTAGCTCCGATCTTAGGTGTCTTGCAGGCTTAGGCGATGATGGGCCTTCGCTACATAATTCCGTCTTGAATTTTTTTTACATGGTCTCATTTGGACCTATCCTTCGAATTTTCTAACTAAGGCTCCATTCCTTGATCCATTTAATGGGCCTTATTTTTGTATGTCAACAATAATACTTAGAATTAAAGACAATCATGTTTGTTCAATTTATTTACTACATGCCTAGAAAGATGTTTTGTTTCTGTCTCCAACTTAATTAAGAATGCATTAAAATCATAATTAAAGTGTGATAAAGTAATAACAAATTGTATTTAATTATCATCATGTGATTCGTATGAATTTATTGATCACTCCCGGGCATGACGTATGAAATAGAGTAGCTTCTTAAAATAAAGAACATAAAAAACTAATGAAGTTAGATTGAGTAATATATAAATTTGTAGCCAAAAGAAATCGAAAAATAGATTGAGTAGGGAGGGAATTTTGTGTTGCAAACCTGACGACATAATAAATTGGATGCTAACAAATTCGTTGCACTAATTTTATGAAGGATACTTTCCCACTAAATTATTCTAGTTAACCGTTGAGCATCCACAAAGAAGTTATCAGAATCGAATTCCACATCAGATAACTAAGAAGATCATTCTCGATAAATTACAAAGCATCAATGACAAAAAAATGTTGATTATGCAATACTCCTCGTGTGGGCGGTGGGAGTGGTGATGAGAGAAATGGACATGGGGGTTGACAAAAATAATCCAAAAAGAATAAAAAATAAATTATGTGCAAAGCATGTGATTATTTGATAAAAATACTAACGTTCTCTATTCAGTAAAGACTATCAAATATCGAAAAATTCCAAGACGAGAAAATGTTGGTCGAAAATCTGTTAGCTTTATTTAAAGAAGTTTAAAGCCAAAAGTTCTGCAAATTGTTGGACTTTTTTTTTTATTATTATTATTCTTACAAAAAAGAAGAGAAAGAAACGAAGCATCCCTTGAATTGACAAATGAAGTGTGTCCCGGACAGGTCCCCCACCCTACATGTAACGGTTTTGGTAGTTAGAAGTGGGTTGCATATAGTTATCATCATGACTTTTCTTCAAAGTTAAAGACAAATATAATTAATATCAAAGATTATAATTTTTCTATGAGAATTTCCCATTTTTGATTGAAGACAAAGGTTCCATAAAATTCATTTTCCAAATGTCATTCTGCATCTTGTTCGGCCTAATTCCTCTCCCGGTTAAATATAAGCAAGAGAAACATATAATATGTTGATGACCCAACTTAATAGAAAATTAGTCGAGTGATCGCTGCAATTTAGAAAATTTAAAGGAGAATTCATTGATTGAAGCTTAGAGTGCAATGAAGAGTATAAATTAAGTTCAATCCTTAGGAGGGGACCATTTATCTCATTATAGGCCTACACCACAAGCAATTTGATCGTCCAATGTCATGTCTGCTACAATATCGACCTAAAGATGTGTGCCGCTACCCTATTTTCAGGGCTTTTGATTGGATGCGAAGGTCAACCAAAATTATTCATCATGAGACCTAGATTGTAGGTAATCATTAAAGATCTTTGACTGGTTGGGAATGATGTGTTGATGTCATAGTTGTTACTCATCGCTTTCTGAATAATCGTCTAGATGGTGGTGATGTCATCTAGGGGAACAAGTGTTTATAATGATATTTAACTACAATGTATTTTTCAAAGATTTAAAAGTCTATTGTATCCTAAAACTTTTGAATATTTTGGGTTTTGAAAATTCATATTCATAAAATCCTTTCACCACCTTTTTTTCTCATTTCTTTTCGAATTGCAATTCTTGAGGTTAGTAACTAAAAGATGGGTTCTCTATGTTATATACTTGTTCGTGGGGAAACACGTCCATGTTTTGATTTTTCTTCGAAAGTATCATCAATTTTTAATATTATATGGTTTGTTGCTTCGAAGTCCATTAAATCAATAGCCCTAATAATTAATACACATACTTTCTTTAGTTCATGTTTGGCCTCCATTAAAATTTTAATACATTTTTTCTTCTTTTTAACCACATATTTTTCAATAAAATAATATTATACGTAAATAAATAAATAAAAAATACTTTTCCTTCTTTAGCTCATGTTCAAGAGTTTTGATAACATAATCTTGATGGAAACCAAAATTTCCTATTTCATAAATAGAACTCTCGTCTACCTTCGGAATAGTTCAATTATGAAATTTTTGTTCATTTTGAACAACTTGAAGTTCATGAGAATTGAAAGTATCTAATGCAAATTCATGTTCCTAATCTATTTCTTTTTCATCATGAAAAGTATTTGAAAAATTATCAATTCTAATTTTTGAACTACTAGATCTCCTAAACCAATTAGAGATCAAAGACATGATTGAATAAAATGAAACTACAATAACATACCACAGTAGATGCAATATTACAGGATAGACTGAATCCAATCCAGTCCTACAACAGGACCACCCTATGCTCTCTCGGCATCACGGGCTGACCAACGCTATTCAACATGCTTCATGGTAACCAACTTTTCCCTTGACACTATTCCTAAAATGGTATGACCACTATAACTATGTTCACAAAAATATGTCTGAATAAAACACACTGCAAGTGTACGATTCGTTAAACAAGTAATAAATTAAACTTTTTGAGTCCATGTATCGTCCCACGAAGATTGATTAGTTCAAATTTTACTATCGTGACTTTAATTGAAACAAAATAAAATTGAAGTGTTATTGTAATGAAATTATAACTAAATTAATTTGATTATGCAAGGATAAATAATTTAACTAAATTAAATGCAAATAGTGTTGAATGTAATTTGAAGTTTATTGATGTATTAGGAAAATGAATCCCTATGTAATAATCTTTTTTAAACTTAGTTCTATATCTTGACTCACGATTGAAATATTGAAAAATCAATACTGCTAAATTATTTAGTAGTCTCTCTTGAGTAAAGTTAAACATATTCCAAGATGTGACCCAACTATATTTCTATGACGGTGCGAACATACAAGAATACATGTATTTTTATGAGCACTTAAAGATTCACATATGACATAACAGTATATTTCTTTCCCTTTTCGGACCATATAATGTTTATACCGTATCGAACCTATTCTCCTTCTTTCAAATGCATGAAATACGCTACCAAACTCACATAATTACATATACAATAATTATTTAGAAAAGAAATTCATAAAAACCATTCAAATATCCAAAACGTGTTTTCGATGTTAAGAATTGTAAAACTAAAATCTTAAAATCATATTACATAGTTCACCTAACCCTATTACAGAATTAACCTAACCTCTCATGGTGGAATGAAGAAAATCAGAATAATAAATAAAGAACGATATCACCAGTTCGATTTTTGAATTTAATATTCGCTTCACAATGTTGCTCTACTTGTTCTTGCCTTGTTTCTTCTCTTAAAAACCCTTATGAATCTCCTCCCTCCTATTCTGAACGGCTCTTGGGTTTTTATATGCATCCTAATATTTGTTTCCATAGGTATTTGACTCGAAAAAGGAAACCAGAAATTCGCCTCAAAACTTCTACTATACGATCGCATAGTGTTCTACAGTGCTGCCATATAGTAGAACAAAAGTGGCTTCTTGTTTTTTCCTGGACTAAGCAATGCGACGGCATAGGATTTAAACTATGCGACGCTTATGTCTTTTCTAAAATGTCGCAATTTGGTCCTTGAACTTCTTTCCATATTTATCGACCTCATTTCCCAATTCTTCTTCAAACAATACTTTATTCTTTAGCTCAATTTGACCTAGCCATCTCCACATGTTTAATTCCTCCTCCGGGTCATCTTTCAATTATTTGTATCTTGGTCCTTGAACTTTTGTTTTCTTTCGTTTCATTTTTCACTTTGTTTCTCATAATTTCGGCCACATTCATCACATTCTCCCCCAAAAAACACAAATTACATAGAATTAAGCTGTATTTCAACATACTTATAAAATATTATCCTTATTTGTAGCCCAAAATAAGTGGTAAAACGCACTTATCAAACTACACCTCAAACACTTGTGACTCTGATACCAGAATCTCCAAACAATTGTTTTCACTTTAAATTTGAAGTTTGGTCTTTGAATTATATTGAGGTCCATGAGACCTTAAAACTGAAAGCAAACTGGAATAAAATATTTTCTTGAAGCTTTAAGAATTGTCTTGTCTTAAAATTGAAATGTTCGAATTTTTGATGAGTAAGACTGGTTAAAATCGTCACATCAAATCCAAAATATTCAAACCATGTTTGAAATCATTTTCGAAAATTTGAAGGACGTGCATGATTACAAAGTATAAATCAGGAATGAATTAAATAGAAAACATGAAACCAAATGTCCTTGTAATCATAGTAATTGAAATGGGATTCGAATGTTTCATCTTTTAACAAACATATTCGCTTTTCTTCCCAGGGTTATGTTCCCAGTTTTTGTATGACAAAACCTTTTGAACGTTTATTTTAAAAATCAATTTGATTAGGCTTTTGAGGATTTGCAGATAGGTTATGAGAGCTGATCATGTTTTAATGAGGATAGTTTCATAATAGGTTCTTGATTTTTTTTATATTTCTAGGAATAAAATGAAATCGAGGGGGAAAAATCTTGAAGACACTCATCAAGAGATGAATATCTATGTACATGAAGTTTTCATTTCGAAAACTGGCGCTTGAATGGGCTTTGTGAAGTAATGAAAAGCTTTTGAAGGTTTTGTCTTTGGTAATTTTCCAGAAATAGTTTCCAGAGCTAAATTAAACAGCCTTTTTGAAATTGGAGGGGTTTTGTTTTTTGGAATGGCTTTATTTTGAGTAGGTTTTTGAAGCAAGTGTTGTTTTTTGAGATGTGGAAGAGCTTAGTCTTTATGAGAAGAATTTTCTAATTCTGAAGAAGATTTAAATTTTTATGAGTGGATATATTTTAAAGTTTTTGGCAAGAATGGTAAAAACAATCTATCTATATTTAATACAATTATAATAAAATAATCGTAATCTTCAATGATCTTCGGAATCTTATTCGATCTTCGACGATTTTTGAAATCTTATTCAAGCTCATTGACATCCCCCCTCAAATTGATGCTGTTAAAAGCATCAATTTGCAATCATGAACTGACGACAGTGACAATATTTGTGTCCACTAAGAA
>CAIGRO010043265.1:0-11231 GCA_903798355.1 Fraxinus baroniana | reverse complement strand
GGTATAAGATCTACAAGAATGAGTATAGGTGATGTGTGGTTATTGAAGCTTATGATAGTTTGAGTCACTTCTTACTTGTAATTGTTAAATATGATTATGAGGAGTATACCATTATCAGAACCTTCTTTCAAGAAATTTTTCATCACTTTATGAAAGTTTGATTGTGCCCCCCCGAGTAAAAAGTCTGCGTCCGCCCCTGGTTACTCATATAAATAATCATAAAATAAACAAGCCACGTGGAGGGAAACTAAACTTACACAAAGCCTGGAGGATGGCCGACCCGATACTGCGTTTAGCGGTTGCGTGCTCATCCAACCCCACGTATAAGATTCCCAGCTGAACCTCCAGCAAAATAACCTAACCCATATAAACCGAAGCGCTAATGCAGGATTGATGGGACGACACTCTGTCAACGTCGCCTCTACCAACCTACGCTGTCCCATCACGAATGAGAAGACTATGAGAAGATTTTGGCATTTATGGCATGATTGATAGATGATTAGGATGTGATGTATTGGTCAAGTAGATGAGGCCACGTATTTTATTATCTAATGGTCTGTATTAATTGTATCCTACTATAAAAACATGCATTTAGCTCCATTTGAAGGGAATGAAAATTTGTACACTGGTAACTTGAACTCTCTATTCAGAAAATTTATTCCTCAAAACCGACCCCCCCTTTTTTTATCATATGATTAATTGCGTCACAAATCAAGAAGTATTTGGGAATCATCATTTTCTGTTGGACCATTTTTTAGGGTCAACAAATTGGCGCTGTCTGTGAGAAACTTTGACACCATAACCATGTACATCCTAGTGGTAAAGGCCATCCTCGAAGAACCTTGAAGAAAGGTCTTGATTTTTGAAAAAGAATCATCGCAAGGAAGCAATCGAAAAAGATATCATGAGTTTAAGTCACCAGGGAACGCATAACGAAGGAAGACGACATGAGGCTTCTGAAGAAGAGGTCCTCCGAACAAATGTCAATATGCATCGCCCCTATCATCGCTACAGAAGAGGTGGTACCGCCACGCGCTTAGCATGGAGAGTTGGTGAGATAGCTACGAACATAAGGAATATGGCCCAACAAAATGCCACCATGCAACAACTATTGATGCAGATGCAACAGCAGGCTGGACCCCAAATGCCCCAGAACAGAACTTACCGCCTGGAAGGTGAATATGCTAACACAGCAACATATCCTTAAAGGCATGGGGAAGATAACCTAATAGAAGGGAAATTGGGAGCAGAAGCCTCCACCAACTATGCCACAAGTCGCCTCGGTGGTGATATAGCTCCGAGTGAAAACCTCCCCCCAGAATACTCACAGGATCACGAACCACAAAGATCTGCTAGTGTTTTTGACCGGATTGGACCTTCCAGGCCTAGGAGTAGGCCACAGCATCCTCCAACACAAAGAACACAGGAGCAGAACGAAAAAAATGAACATCATAGAGTCCAACCTCCCCCTAGAAATAGGCGGGAAATGAGGGACGCCACTAACACAGGGAATCAGGCCAATGCAGCACCTAGATATCAAGCAGATGGAAATGATTTCGACGGACCCTGCAGGTCATTCGAAATAGATGATGATGATGAGAACCTGCTATTTTCACAAGAATTACGGAGCGCCCCGGTTCCTAACCACTTCGTCCCTCCTAAGATACCCAAGTATGAGGGCAAGGGCGACCCTGCGAAACATCTCAATAACAACAAAACTTAGATGTCTTTAAGAGGAGCCTTGCAAGCATTGAAATGTAGAGCCTTCCATCTTACGCTGACAGGGACGACAGAAATTTGGTACAGACGCATCCCTACAAGTAGCATCAGAAGCTGGCTGGACCTGAAAAAGGCCTTTCTGAACCAATACTTATCCAACAAAGAAGGGGAAGCCCCAATCCAAAGGCTACATGATATGAGACAGCAAGCAAGAGAAACCTTGAAAAGCTACTTAGCCCACTTCACTGATGAAATGACATACTGCGAGCAAGTCACGGATAGAGAGGCCATTTTTGCCTTGAGGGAGGATCTTAAAATGAATACCTTATTTTAGAGGGACGTACGCAACAAGAACCCCACCACCTATGATGCACTGGTGGAAATGATGAGAAGTGAAATTGTTAACGAAAAACTCATAGACCACTGTAATCGAACCTCAATGGGACTACCACCACCCCAAGGACACAGGAGAGGCCCTGTGTCCCACCTGGTGGACCAACAATGGANGAAATGATGAGAAGTGAAATTGTTAACGAAAAACTCATAGACCACTGTAATCGAACCTCAATGGGACTACCACCACCCCAAGGACACAGGAGAGGCCCTGTGTCCCACCTGGTGGACCAACAATGGACCCAAGCAGGGCATACCATAGCCCCCACTTCAGGACAGGCATTGGCTACTGTAACGTTGAACGCCGTACCTTCTTTGGCGTACGAAGAAGAAGGTCCCAGTACTCACAGGCCACCAAATTTGCCCAGAGGAAGAGGCAGGGCAAGAGGTGGGGAGCCTAGAAATAGGTTATATCATACATCTCACCAATCCTCCAGACACGACACCGTAAACTATGCGAACAAACAACATCGTAACGAGTACGGTGACCCCCATAATGAAGGGAGGAACACCCATCACCCCCAGCAAAGTACTCCACACTCTGGCAGGAACCTCGATACAATGATACGAGGCGGGATCACCGTAACGAACCTCCCAGAAGGGAACATGAGGAGGATAGGGATAGAGCACGATGTCAAAGACCAAGAAGGAAACCTCTAGTTAAAGCCAGGAACGTACCTATCAGAGAAATTGACACCATCATTGGTGGCCCGCATATAGGGAAAGTTCCAAAAATGCCCAAAGGAACTATGCGAGAGAAGCCAAAGATCCTCCCATGTTAAGTTACTTAATTAACAATTCTAGCAGATGGCCCAGGAGCACTCCACCAATCACCTTCTCACCAGAGGACTCTGTAGGGGTCCATTATCCACATTGTGATGCTTTGGTGGTCCGAGCCATCATGGCCAGACCTGGTCTCAAGCGAAGATATGGTAGGCATTGACCCTAAAATTAGCTGCCACCAACTCAACATAGACCCCAAGTTCGCTCCCCACCGACAAAAAAGAAGAGCTTTAAATCCGGAGCAATACGCAACCTTGAAGGAGGAGGTAAACCGACTTATGTCAAATGGGTTCGTCAGGGAAGCAGTGTACCTGAAATGGATATCCAACCCTATTCTGGTGAAGAAGGCTTACGGCAAGTGGATGGTCTGCGTGGATTTTTCTAAGTTCAACCGAACCTTTCCAAAGGACAGTTTTCCACTTCCAAGATCGACCAATTAGTCGACTCCACTACAGAACATGAACTTCTAAGTTTCATGGATGCCTATTCAGGGTACAACCAGATCCCAATGCACCCTGCTGATGAGGAACATACCTCCTTTATAACAGATCGGGGTCTGTATTGTTACAGGGTAATGCCTTTCGGTTTAAAGAACGCCGGTGCCACCTACCAACGATTAGTTAACAGAATGTTCGTTGACCTACTGGGTAAAACGATGGAAGTATACGTGGACGACATGTTAGTAAAAAGCCTCAAACCGGCGGACCACATAACGTACCTACAAGCCACATTCGAAATTCTCAGGAAATATCACATGAAACTCAATCCGTCTAAATGTGTCTTTGGGGTCACCTCAAGAAAGTTCTTGGGATACATGGTTAACCAGCGGGGCATTGAGGCGAACCCCAAGAAAATCAAAGTGCTACTAGACATGAGGTCTTCCAACAAGCCAAAGGAGGTGTAATGCCTCACAGGAAGACTTGCAGCACTAAACCGCTTCATCTCCAAAGCCACAGACAGATGCCTCCCGTTCTTCTGGTTCTAAAGGGGGGGTAAGAAATTTCAATGGAGCAAGGAGTGTGAAGAGGCATTCCAGGGTCTGAAGAGACACCTAGGTCAGGCCCTACTCCTCTCAAAACCAAAAGAATGAGAGGTTCTGTCACTGTACCTGGCTATAAGTGCCAATGCAGTAAGCTCGGTACTTGTGAGGTAACAAGATAATATGCAGTTGCCTGTGTATTACGTCAGTAAGGCCTTCTTATCGGCAAAAACGCGTTATACTGATATAGAGAAGCTAGCTTTATCGCTCATGATAGCCTCAAGGAAATTGAGACCTTATTTCCAGGCCCACAGCATCCTCGTCTTGACAAACCTCCTCCTCAAATAGGTGCTTCAGAAACCAGATGCTTTCGAAATTTTAATGAAATGGGCCATGGAACTGAGTTTGACATCTCATACCAGCCCAGAACTGCAATGAAGAGACAAGCCATAGCGAATTTTATGGCGGAGTTCACAGAAGCAACGGACATCAATACTACCATGGAACTTGTGGAACCATCGACCTGGGTATTATTTGTGGACGGGTCAGCTAGAGAAAGTGGCTCCGGGGCTGGAGTACTGTTGGAAAGCCCAGAAGGCCACAAACTTAACTGTGCCGTAAGATTCAGATTTAAGACAACCAACAACGCAGCCGAATATGAGGCACTCCTGGCAGGCCTCAAGCTAGCCAAAGAAATGTAAGTGAAAAGTGTGGCTGTCAAAAGCGATTCGCAACTCGTAGTAAGCTAGGTCAATGGCGATTTTACCGCCAAAGACAAGAGTATGGCTACTTATCTGAAGAAGGTCAGAGAGTTGATCCCTTACTTCGATAAATTTGAATTGGCCCAAGTTCCCCCGGTAGATAACGCACATGCAGACGCGCTATCAAAGTTGGCCAGCAGTAAGGATTCGGAGCTACTCAAGTTCGTACCCAATGACTACCTCACTAAGCCTTCTATAGCTAAGTCAGAAGAAGTGATGTGGGTTGTAGAAACTCCCACCTAGATGCGACCCATCCTAGTGTACCTCAAAGATCACATCCTCCCAGAAAATAAGCAAGAAGCCCAAAAACTCAGGCGCAGAGCTACTCATTACATAATCCAGGACGAGGTCCTATATAAAAGAGGGTTTTCTTCACCTCTCTTACGATGCACTGGGGATGACGGGCGAGCTACGTTTTAAGGAAAATACACGAGGGAATATGTGGAAACCACACTGGGGGATTGACCCTCGCCCACAAAGTCCTAAGACAGGGGTATCACTGGCCTACCCTGAAAAGAGATGCCATCAATTTCGTAAAAAAGTACGACAAATGTCAGCGTTTCTCTCCCATTCAGAGGCAACCATCCACTGAACTTACCATAGTATTAAACCCATGGCCTTTTTCCAAGTGGGGGGTCGACTTGATAGGGCCCATGCCCAAAGGAAAAGGAGGAGCTAGTTATGCGGTTGTCGCCATTGATTATTTCACTAAATGGATTGAAGCTGAACCGCTAGCTAAAATCACCGAGGCTCACACATCGAAATTCCTGTGGAAAAATATAATATGCTTGTTCGGAATTCCCCATTCGATAGTTATCGACAATGGGCGTTAGTTGACAACAAGAAGCTTCGCGACCTTTGCGACGAATTGGGCATCAAGAAACACTTCTCCTCCCCTCACCACCCACAGGCAAACGATCAGGTTGAGGCTATCAACAAAACCATATAGTACCTCCTCAAGAAGAAATTGGACGAGTCAAAGGGAACATGGGTGGACAAGCTCCCAAATGTTTTATGGGCGATTAGAACTACAAGTCGAACAGCCACCGGAGAGACCCCATTCTCCATGGCCTATGGAGCAGAAGCAATGAGTCCGGTAGAAGTCGATTTGCCCTCATCCCAGGGCTTGCAATTCAATGAAGTCTCTAACGAAGAAATAAGGTGACGAACTCGACTTCCTTGAGGAGAGAAGAGAAGCCTCACAAGTTAAGCTAATAACGTACTGAAGAAAGATGATTCGATACTACAACGCTAAAGTTAGGTGGAAATCCTTCAGAAGAGGTGACTTGGTATTCCGGAGGGTATTTTTATCCACAAAAAGGCCGGGAAGGGGCACACTAGGTCCAAACTGGGAAGGACCATATCGCATTGCAGACGAAGTCCGACCAGGGACATTTCTAATTGAAAATCTGGATAGGAAAGCTCAACCCCATCCGTGGAATATGGAACATCTATGTATGTATTATCAGTAAGGCCCCATCTGTATGTGCACCGCTTATGATCAAATAAACGTCTCTTATATTTAGCCCATATCTCCATCATGTACAAGTTCATAAATTATTGACTAAGTATGATCAGTTCATGCACCTCCGTCAAATGATTAATATATGGCGAGCCCATATCTCCATCAAGTTATTAATTATGATAAGTTCATAAATTATTAGCTAAGTATGATCAATTCATACACCCTCGTCAAATGATTAATATATGGCGAGCCCCTATCTCTATCAAATTATTATTTTTAGTAAATCCATAAATTTAGTTATAAAGGGAGAGGCCATGCAGCAATTCACAAATATCACGAAGGTACATGCAACTTAAGTCACGACAGATCGCCAAATATCATCGTTTGTAAGGGTATTTTAAAGACAATATTAACAAAGTTGTAAAGAAGCGTAAATCACAAAAAGAAAAACAAACGAAACCTATCTTATTACGGTTGAAAATTACAAAGGAAGAACTGATTGTTACAAAGAACCTAATCTACGCACACAACATCCTCCTTCGGAGACCTCTCAGAGGCTTCCGCCACCTCCAGTCGTCCATCAATGGCTGGGGTTGAGGGCTCATCTGGCAAAAACTCGTTCCTTAGGGAGGTCAAATCCAACTGGGGATGCAGCTCTGCCAGTTTGGAGAAAACTTCATCATAAGCAACCCCCCGCCAATTATGAACCGTCGCTTCCTCAGCCTTTTTCAACATTTCATCAAAAATCGACGCCTCGACTTGCAATTCCTCAACATGAGCTTTCAGTTCTCCCTTTTCTTTATTCGCCACCTCCAAGGCCGCCGAAGCAATTCTCTGAAGGTTGTCTGAGTTTTCCACTCGCTTCGTCAAGGCATTTACATCAGCTTGGCAGAGGTGGACTTCTTCCTTCATCTCTTTATTTTCTTTTGAAAGTACCTCCACCTTGGACTCTACCTCTGCAAGCTTTTGCTGAGAAACTTCAGCAGCCTTTTTGGAGATGGAGGCCTTAGCGTTGGCCTTAATGATGGAAAACTCTGCATTCTGTGCTCGATCAGAATAATCACTAACCATCTTCTGCACCTGCCTCGCCTCTATTTGGGCAGTAACAAAGAAATTTTGGGAACAAGCCTACATAGTGAGACCGACCTCCATCAAATTCTCTATATCACTGGACTCTACATGGGTGGAGTATTTGTCCATTCAATACTTATGGCTCATACTCGCCACCCTTTGGGCCTCTACCGGAAGCATCTCCAAAACCATTGAGGAAATTTTGTCGGTTCGACTTTCCAAGAAATTTTGAGCTTTATCATCACTGGGGATGCTCAAGTCGACAACTTTCTTTTTCCTTCGAAGGGGAACCCCTTCATCCCTCGCTTCGTCACTTTCCACCGCTTTGATGGCGGAAATAGGTTCGACCACCATGGGCTTTTGCAGCGATTCCCCCAAGGTAGTTTGTCGCTTAGGGGGAGGCGGGGGGCCAGAATTTTTTGTGATAACTATTTTCCTCTTAAGAGGCCTGCTTGCCGATGCCTCTCCTTCCTTCTGCCCCACTTTCTTGTCTTTTTCATTAGCTTTTGAAGGAGGTGGCGGAGGGTTCACCTTGGACAAGCGAGCCAGCTCGTCCCTTTCGTTCTTATAGGAAGACGAGCCTTTGCTCAGGGGTTTCTTTCTTTGAGCCTCTACAAGGCTCCTCAAATCGAATAGGGTAGGCTTTACACGTTCCTTGTTATCGTGTTGACCTGCAAAAAGGGCAAGAAATCAAATGAGCTACGATAATAGAGGCACAGAGAGCACAAGGCCTATGAGGTTACCTTTGGTAGCCATCAAAAAGTGAGTGACAAAGAGGGCTCTCTTTGTAATTAGATTTTTGAAGTTCCTCTGCTCTATGGGCAGTTTGTAGATTGCCCTTGTCACAGCCCACTCGGACGGGTCAAGTTGAAATCGATTTGCTGCAGCTGCACAAGCCTCTCATCAGTTCGGTATTAAAAGAGAGAAAGCAACAAACATTAAAGATTAGATGGGGATCGACTCACTATACTTATGATACTGGGTCGGTACTGTTATCTCTGGGACCACATCCCCTTCCACAGTCTACCAGCAACCCCTCACCCAAAACCAATACAATTTCCAATTTTTTTTATAGGGGTTGGGGTCCCCCAGATGAAGGGGGAATGTGCCTCAGGGATTGATACAATACCATCCCTTGCAATTGACCCCCCCCAACTAGAGGCTCGGAGTTGGAAGAGGGTTTGAAATATGTGAGGGGACATATCCCCGCCTAATGTAGCCTCTTTCTACATGAGGAAAGTCCCCACCAGTTGGCTCCAGGCATTGGGTACTAATTGGGTAGGGACAAGGTTATACTACCTAAGGATGAACCTAAAAAAGGGTACAAAGGCAACCTTAATCTCCCCGCCAGTATCGCTTCACTCACCGCCATACAGCCCTACCTTGGGAAGCATGCTCTCTCCTCTTGGGTCGGTAATAGCAATTTGATATCGTCTGGGATCCTATACGACTCCCTAAACCCCTCAAGCTCGTCTTCCTTTATATCAGTTCGCCATAAAGACCCCCCACCTAATGCTATAATCTATGGGGCCCTCCTGCATCATCCACGCACTATAGGGGCCCCCCACCGCCTCCATGATCCTCCCAGTGGGAATAATTGGAGGAATCCCAGCTTCCGCACAAATAATGGCCAAGTCTACCTCAGAAGACCCCCTAGATCTCCCCTTTTTCGAAAAAGAAGCCATCGAAAGAGAAAAGGGTCGAAAGTCGACTAAAAAAGGAGAGATACTTACGTAAAGTCTATAAACCCAAGCCCTGAAGATACAAAACAAGAGAGCATGATCCAGTGACCGGCTACGATAAGAAATTTTTGGCTCGGTCGAGAGAACTCCAAGAACTTAAATCTCTAAAAACTTGAAAGTGAAAAGAGGAAAATGTGGGCTCCCAATGTCTTATATAGGCTTCACAAAGGAACTCCCACCGTCGGATGTCCCTTCGAAAATAATCTGGGCCATACACCTATAATCCCATCGCCCACGTCAAAGTCGAAAGGGCACTTATTTCATTTGGAATCAAAGGCCATGATGGATTCGTGTCTAACATGCACTCATAACACGCGTATGTCTGGACATAAGTGCGCCGGCATCATCATTGCATATTAAATATACACGTTACTCAAGTCTTGGGAATAGATAGGATATCCAGCTGTCCTGTATTGGGAATCTACGAATTCTGAGAGGACACCACCAGGTCGAAAGAAAGAATCGCCTAGGAGCAAGGCTCTTCCATTTTCGGGTCGTCTCAATTGTCAAAGCCTCGCTTCAACGACGATACCCGCTTAAGGTCGCGCGTCCTCTGAAGCCCTCCATTCTAGCTCGTCATAACTAAGGGATTACGTCATGCAATCCATCCCCATTAATCCATGTCCCAAAGACGAATACCCCATTTAACCAGAAATTCTTCAGATCCCGAATTAGCGCGTGGATTCTACCCCCTTTGCCTAATGTCCTATAGAAGTCCATGCACTACATAAATAATCGTACCTGGACTTAGGGAACTGATGTTACTCATATAAATAATCGTAAAATAAATATACTATGTGGCAAGCTAGCAAAAGTCATATATAGCATAAAGGTGTGGTGTATGCGTACCGAAGCGAGCTCAACCTAAGAGCTACTCATCCGACCCCCTGTCACAGAGGCCTCCAGTACGAATTCATTCCGGGTGAGACGATTAGTCAGCTAACAGCGGACCTCATTAAATGATTGACAAGACAACACACTGTCAACCTCGTCTCTACATACATACACTATCAAATCACTAGCATGTTAGAAAGGATATGGAGATCCTAGCACTAATGGCTTATGAATGATTGATTGACGGCCCTGACAAGAGGCTACAGTTGTGCGGATGAGGCCACGTGTCCTCTCATCTAATAACTCTTAATTATCATCCTCTACTATAAAAGCAACACTTAGCATCATTTTTAGGTGATGCAAGTTGATATACCCAAAGTAAACCTTGATTCTTTCTACTACACTTAACGGCTAACCCCCTTTTCATACATAAAAACAATGATAACAGCAACTAATTAAATGTGGTGGATCATTCCCTTCATTGATTCATCAATATAACTAGTAGTTTCACATGAGCGTTTTGCGATTCGATTTACAAAGACGTTATTTTTTAATTTTCTGTTGGCCACGTCATGGGACCATTTTTTGGGGTTAACACATTTCATAATTCACCCCAATAGTAATAACATAAGCACATTTTCTTGAATTGCTAATAAAACTTTAGGATAATGTTCTGCTAATTGACAATCAGTATTTTTAATCATCAATATTTGTACTTTGATCCCCCAAACTTTGAAATTCTTCCCCTTCCATCAAATTGCATTCCTCTTCATTTTCACCTCCAAACAACGAGTTTCACCTAACAAACAATATTTACGTGAAAATAAGTTATAATTCATCAAAAGTAATACAAAATATTCGCATTTAATGATTTAGTTAAGTGTACAAAATACACTAATCAGGTTGCATTAGTGACAGAGGTATAAATTATATGTGATATAGGTTCTAATACGCTAATTAGGTTGTACAACGTTGTTTAGCTTTAAAAAATTTAAATCAATTCGATATTAAAGTCCAAAAAGTTCATGAAATGAACAATTTGATCTATCTAAAATTCAAAGAAACTATCCGCATCACTAAAACATAAAGAAGAATACTCAATATGTAAAGTGTTTTTGACTATACAATTCCCATCTTAAAATAATATGATTCACTAATAAATACCACATTTTCTGAGGTGGGCAGTGAATATGTCATGATAGGGGTGTAAGCAGTCCGATTTTACTGATTTTTGACAAATTTTCAAACCAAACCATTTAAACTAGTTTAAGAAAAAATCAAACCTAAACCAAACCATTTTGAACGGTTTGAGAAGAACTCAAACCTAAACCTAAACCTAAAGGTTTGGTCCGGTTTTAAACTGTCGGTTTCGCCGTATATTTTTTTGTCCGTCTACTTTTATGACATTAATCCATCGAATTCAATATATATTTATATTTTACTAGTAATAAATCTAAAACAAACTAAATATATCTACTACAAAT
>CAIGRO010043253.1:0-21952 GCA_903798355.1 Fraxinus baroniana | reverse complement strand
ATTAGATTTCGGTAAGTTGAATGATATTTATATTTCACGCATATTAACGGCATGTTCTTGATTAATATAATATGCACATTATCGGTGTAATATCTCCAACAATAACACTATATTGATTTTGTTGGGCGAACTAAAGCGTAATTGTATTCTTTTAGAATGGAAGATATCAAATAAAAATATCGAACACGAAACCCAAAATAATTTGACATAATTTGGAGAAAGAAATAATTAGAAATCAATTATTAGGAGTTTATTTGGAGTGAAAAAACAAATGGAATT
Organism: Fraxinus baroniana; assembly: GCA_903798355.1. Lineage (NCBI taxonomy): Eukaryota > Viridiplantae > Streptophyta > Magnoliopsida > Lamiales > Oleaceae > Fraxinus > Fraxinus baroniana. The sequence goes on along the minus strand of CAIGRO010043253.1, from coordinate 21,673 downwards.
AAGAGAGTCCTATTTTTAGATTCTTATGTGTCTCTTCGATGATCGCATCTTTTGGCATAAATTAATTTAAACCGTTAGATCGCATCATTTCACTTTTTATGGTGGGGGTAGCATCCTATTAAAAGTTCACGTGAGATGCCGGAGAGGAAAATCTGAAACTCTGTGTACTTAGTACGTAAGTACAAAAAATGTGAGGTTTGGCTCTAAAATAAGTATCTGGAATAGTAGATGACTTCCATCCGGGATTAACATTATTCTCCATTGTTATAGACGGATTAATTGCTTTCTTAGTCATTGTAAACTGAAAAACAAATAAGCAGAGGCCAAAAATCGAACAGCAGAAAAATAAAAAAATGCGAACAACAGACTTTGAGCACGTGAATGACATTTAACCAAAACTACAACTTAGTATGTTCTAACGGTAAGGCCCCGTTTGATAGTCATGATTTTTCATTCCATTTTTCAACTTTTGCACATATTTGATAGCAAAATTCTCACCGAATTTTTTTTTCCACCTTTCCATATTTTCCAACTTTTTGAGGAAAATTTTTTCTTGTTGTTTTGGTTGGAACTGATTTTTCAGGTTGCCTTTTTTTTTTTTCAATTGGGAAAAATTCTATCAATAATAGTAAAAAAAAAAAAAAAATCCCTTTAATGGACAATTTTCATACAAAATAAAGCTAAGCGAATGGTATTTAGTATGATAGTTTTTTTAACCTTTTTTTTTTTTTTTTTGCAATTGGAACAAATTCAAGACTCAATCGTAGAAAAAATTATCACTTTCATGGACAATTTTCATAAAAAATGAAATCAAACAGAACCAAACTTTCAATATTTTCCACATGAAAAATTATATTAATCAAATGCAATTAATTACAATTTACAGTAAAACAATTTTAGACAATTCAATTCCCTTTAAAACATTTTATTTCCATCAATTTTCCACATTTTCAATCAAACGAACCCTAAAAAATAACACATGCAGTCTAAGCAAACCCATAGAATATATTATTAGACACTACTCAATTTTTGCCCACAGTACGTAGTCTAAGCAAACTTCCGGTAGACAATAGAAACGCCAAATCCTAGGTCTTCATGGCATTTCTCATTGACAGAGTAACCTTTCAGGTCGTGAGAGTAAATGTCACCAAATAACATTGCACTAATGTCAGCGTGCACATCAATAAAAAACTCCTTTGGATGGAAACATGCTAAGACCCTCTCAATCAACAGGCTCAGATTCACATCTCTCAAATTGTAACCAGCTGCTTCAAAGTTTGAATAACTAAACTTATCTTCTGAAGTAACATGGATACTAGAAATTGCAGCTTCTTTAATGGGATTCATGGAATAACCACATGGCTCAAATTCAAAATCACATATATCAGATTTTGAAAGGATCTTTCTTATTCTAGATGAATTGATCATCAAAGCTGCAGAGCTTGAGTTACTCTTATAAAATATAGAAGCCACATCTATATCCAAACCAGCCATACACATCTCCAATGTGTAAACATGGTTAGGATATTCAAAAGCTCCTGCACACGAAGAATACAAGTGCCATTTTTGTTTTTCATCGGAATTGCCCATAACGTAAGTCATACTACCTGAACCAAGTTCTCCAAAATAACCATCCAGAACAGCAACTTCTTCCGAGAAGTTGCAGTGGGGATAAGATTGAGCTTCAGTAAAAATGAAGCTCCCACGAGTATATCTCACCACTAGCAATGAAAAAGATAGGGAGCCAGCCAACTTTAGTATTGGTGGAATCGATCGTAGCAACTTTATTGTCCCACGAGTTTTGAGGATTATCTTGTAAGGATAAACAAAGAGGCACGATTCGCAAAGGGGTATGAATCGACAAATTTATTTGAATGCGAAGAAACATTGTTGATCCTGGCAAGTTCTAGAATTTCTTCCAATTGTGATTTGGAAAGTGCTAGAAGACCCTCTTTTTCAGGTTCAACAGAGATGCACATTTTAGAAAAGAAGAGTTTGAGCCTCCTTTCGAAACCTTCCAAACTAGTTGTCGAGGTGGACGAAGCCATTTCGACTAACACTAATTTTCGGAGAAGTGAAGTGAAGAGGCAGGAAAGCAATCTGAATAATGAAGGAAAGGTGAACAAAAAGCAATGTGAAGATTGAAGAAAAAGAGCATGCGACTGCAATATAAACGTCTGAAGTTAAGGGTGTATATATAGATGAAATTTGAAAATTGGTAATGTTGGCTTCATATATATCCTTTTCATCATATTAACGTTGCACGAAACATTATTAGTTTATATTTATATAGAATATTTATTATATCGCACGAAATAATTGATTGGAATAACGAACATATTTAATTTGAAGGAAACGATATAACAAAAACTACACTCAAAACTCCGATTTTTCTAATTGATATTGAACAATTTAACAGACCACTACATCAATATACAATCATTATATTTAGATTCATATTTAACAAATGATTAAAAAAACATTTTGGTTCTCCATCCATTTCATTTCGGTTCATGTCAATTTATAATCAATTTGATTCCAAATAAAATCTTTTTTTGAAAACATATTATTTATTATAAATATTGTATGTTAATCACCAGTTAAAAAATACACACGACTCAATATTATCGTACTTGTGGCAAATATATAGACGGAAATTAAATTAACATATTATAATAAGGCATCTAAAGAGGACAAAGTTTCCAAAACATAAGAGTGATCCAAGTTTTGGTTCATGAACCAGCATAAAGCTAATTGATTTTTTAAAATGGATGAATATGATAATGTTAAATACGATATTATCATCAATATTGTACATATAGCACGATTCCATAAACTATTATGCGACTTGTACTGTCAAAACAAATGCCTATGAAAGTCAAAGTTCATTATTGAATTTAATTGATCAAATAAATCGTTCAGTAAGAGATTGTTGGATTAAACCTCCTTTTAAGGAGTTGTGGATAAAAGAAGAGGGTATTTAATTAATAAATAGGAAGTGAAGAAATGTTTGGAAGATTGTCCTCAGTGTTTACTTTATCGAGTGCGGTGGTCCAATTACTCTGTCGGTGGTTGCAACCTACAAAAAGACGTCGGGGCTTTCTCCCCCCTAATACCTCCGGCGTGAGAATCAGTTGGTGGTTTAGAAAAGTGGAAAGATATTATAATGTAAGTTCAACAATTCAGGGTTTCAAGAAGACAAACATTTCTCACATTGGAAGTATTTATAGGCACCTGTTACTACGCGTGCATTTGACGGCTGCTGGTGCCACGTGTCCCACGTAAGCCTCCCCACTTCCCCCACATTCTGGAAGAATGACCCCCACTCCTCAAGTGGTTGGTTGTACTCACGTTTGTCGTTGGTCAGTTTCAGTCTAGCACATTATCATTTATGTGATTGAGTGTGTCGACGGCCTCATGGTGGTAGGAGATCTCATGTGGGTCGACAAATCTACGGGGTCGACGATCCAGTAGAGGTAGACAACTTCAAACTAGTAGACGGCCCACGTGAATGTTGATGGCTTCATGGTGGTAGACTATAGCGTATTTTCAAGAGTGTTGACCTTATTCGTCCGCGTGGTTAATTATCAATGTCATACTATATCAAGTGGTTTTAAGGAAATAATCGTGGCCATGTAATATTATTCAGGAATTAATTAAAGTGATTTTATAATTTTAACAAAGTTTGGAATTGGACTATTTGTGGGTATTAGTATAGCAACTGTTGTGCATTGGCCTGTTGAGACACATCCCTCGATTTACCTCCTCCACAATGCTTTAGAGATGTGGCGGTGGGGGACCATTGAGGTTCGAGTTCAACCTTTTTTTTTTTGTTAAGAATAATATCTCACTACATTTACTATTGCTCAAGTGATTCCCTACCTCCTCCACAATGTTTTAGGGACGGGATGGTTTTTTTTAATTGTTAAGAATGATATTTCGCTGCATTTATGAGGGCTCAAATCTCTAGTACTTTTGTAGAATTGTCTTGCCATGCATGTGCCATTACATCACCCCTACATTTACATCCATTGGCAGACCCATGCCCCCCACCCAACTTTTAAGAATTCTTTTAAAATTATTTTGGTATCGATTGAATTCTAGATCAAAGTTAATAATTAATTTTAATAACATATTTCATAAAATTCATAATTGTTTAGCTTTTATCAAAATATACTAAAAATTTGATTTTAATATCCACCAAACAGGGGCAAAATCACAATAAATTTGAATTTCGATAATATGCTAATTTTAGAAATTCTTCGATGATCATACTCTAATCAAATCTACAAATTGCTTATGTCATCTCAAAACTTATTTTAAGAACTACATTATGGACATATCGAATAGTCTAAATAAATATCGAAAATAGTTAAAAATACGTTAAACGTAAGTTTTAAAGAAAAACATATAACTCGCATTTTTTTAAAAAATTCAATTATTTTATTAACATTTATTATTTTTGGAATAGAAATTTCTCAATGTAATTTTGTTCATTTTATTAGGAATTTTTATATGGAATATGACATCAAAAATTTTAGAAATTATACATCCGAAAAAGTCATATTCCATGTAAATCAGTTGGTGGCTTAGAAAAGTGGGAAGATAGTATAATGTAAGTTCAACAATTTAGGGTTTCAAGAAGATAAACATTTCTCACCTTCGAGGTATTTATAGGCACATGTTGCTACACATGCGTTTGACGGTTGCTTGCTGGTGCTACGTGTCCCACGTAAGCCTCATCACTTCCCTCGCGTTCTGGAAGAGTGACCCCAGTCCTCAAGTGGTTGGTTGTACTCACATTTGTCGTTGGTCGGTTCCTGTCTAGTACATTATCGTTTATGTGATTAAGTGTGTCGACGACCTCATGGGGGTCGACAAATCTACAGGATCGACGGTCCAGTGTAGGTAGATAGCTTTATACTTGTAGACGGCCCACGCGAATGTTGAGGGCCTTATGGGGGTCGACGGCATCCCGACGGGTCGTCGGTCTTGCAGGGGTGATGGCTTCATGGTGGTAGACGTGTAGCGTATTTTCAAGAATGTTGACCTTATTCGTCCGCATAGTTAATTATCAATGCCATATTATATCAAGTGTGTTTAAGGAAATACTTGTGGCCATGTAATATTACTCAGTAATTAATTAAAGTGATTCTATAATTTTAATAAAGTTTGGAATCGGACTCTTTGTGGGCACCAGTATAGCAATTCTTCTACCCTGGCCTGTTCAAGTACATCTCTCGATTTACCTCATCCACTATGCTTTAAGGACGGGGCGATGGGGGACCCTTGAGGTTGGGGTTCAACCTTTTTTTTTTTGTTAATAATGATATTTCACCACATTTATTATTGCTCACGTGATTCCCTACCTCCTCCAGAATGCTTTAGGGACGGGATGGTGGTGAACCCTTAAGGTTAGGGTTCAACCTTTTTTTCATTTTTGTTTTTTGTTAAGAAAAATATTTCACTACATTTATTATTGCTCACGTGATTCCCTTCTGGGTTGCTTGTGTGTTCTCTCTCTCTCTAAATTCTAAATTTGGTGGCTTAAGGCTTTATGTAATGTCCCCTTCTGTCTGTCCGTCCACTCCCTTAAAAGGATGTATAATTCATAATTCAACACGTATTTATTACTTTAAAAATTTCACGAGTTCCCCTTCAAATATACTTTCTCTCATGTTTTCATAAACCTTACATGTGAATGGATATATTCAAGATAAAATTATAATAAATAAATTTTTATTTATTTTGTAACAATTTAAGCTTTTATATAATTAAGGTGATTCAACGACACCATAAAGCAACAATTGATGCTATTCATGTTAAAATAAAATTATCNGGGGGTGGGGGGAGGGGGGACCTTAGTTAAACCACAACAATTATTTCTTATTTTGGGATATAAATTTTTTTTATAGTAATTAAAAAAAAATCTTACCTAATCCTCGTCAATTATTTATATAAGCCATTTTTACAGGAGAAACCAAAAGATGAACTTGGTAGTTGTGCAAATACCAAAACCCTTCTTGACAAGAAACTTTTTTCTTTTAATGAATTTATGAGGGCTCTCTAGCACTTTTGTGGAATTGTCGTGCCATGCATGTGTCATCACATCACCCCTACATTTACATCCACTAACGGATCCCTGCCCCCTACCCAACTTTTAAGAATTTTTTTTAAAATTATATTTGGTATCGATTGAATTCTAAATTTTAATAATATATTTCATAAAATTCATAATTGTTTAGCTTTTATCAAAATTTACTAAAAACTTGATTTTAATCTCCACCAAATATGGGTAAAATCACAATAAATTTAAGTTTTGATAATATGCTAATTTTAGAAATTCTTCGACGATCGTACGCTAATCGAATCTACAAATTGTTTATGTCATCTCAAAACTTATTTCAAGAACTACATGACGGGCATATCGAATAGTCTAAATAAATATCGAAAATAGTTAAAAATAGTTTAAACGTGAGTATTAAAGAAAAACATCTAACTCGCATTTTTTTAAAAAAAAATTATTTCATTAACGTTTATTATTTGTGCGATACAAATTTCACAATGTAATTTTCTTCATTTTATTAGAAAATTTTATATGAAATATGACAAATTTTTTTTTTTTTTTGAAATTATACATCCAAAAAAGTCATATCCCATGTAAATCAGTTAGTGGCTTAGAAAAGTGGGAAGATAGTATAATGTAAATTCAAGAGTTCAGGGTTTCAAGAAGACAAACATTTCTCACCCTGGAGATATTTATAAACAAATGTTGCTACACGTGTGTTTGACGGTTGCTAGTGTCACGTGTCCCACGTAAACCTCTCCACTTCCCCCACATTCGGAATAATGCCCCACTCCTCAAGTGGTTGGTTGTACTCACGTTTGTCGTTGGTCGGTTCCTATCTAACACATTATCATTTACGTGATTGAGTGTGTCGACGACCTCATGGTGGTAGACGATCTCATGGGGGTAGACGATCGTACGTAATTCATAATTGTGGTGGCTCAAATTTCTAGTTCTTTTGTGAAATTGACTTGTCATGCATGTGTCATCACGTCACCCCTACATTTACATCCACTGGCGGACCCCTGCCCCCACCCAACTTGTAAGATTTTTTTTTTTTAAATTATGTTTGGTATCAATTGAATTCTAAATTTTAATATAAATCAAAGTTAATAATTAATTTTAATAATATATTTCATGAAATTCATAATTGTTTAACTTTTATCAAAATTTACTAAAAACTTGATTTTAATCCCCACGAAACAGGGACAAAATCACAATAAATTTGAATTTCGATAATATGCTAATTTTAGAAATTCTTCAACGATCGTACGTTAATCCAATCTACAAATTGCTTATGTCGTCTCAAAGCTTATTTCAAGAACTACATTATAGGCATATCGAATAGTCTAAATAAATATCAAAAATAGTTAAAAATACGTTAAACGTGAGTTTTAAAGAAAAACATCTAACTCGCATTTTTTTAAAAAAAAATCTCAATTATTTTATTAACATTTATTATTTTTGCGATACAAATTTTTCAATGTAATGTTCTTCATTTTATTAGAAAATTTTATATGGAATATGACAAAAAAAAAATTCAAAATTATACATCCAAAAAAGTTATATCCCATGGAAATTAGTTGGTGGCTTAGAAAAGTGGGAAGATAGTATAATGTAATTCAACAGTTCAGGGTTTCAAGTAGACAAACATTTCTCACCTTGGAGATATTTATAAGCACATGTTGCTACGCTTGTGTTTGGCGGTTGCTGGTACCACGTATCTCACGTAAGCCTCCTCACTTTCCCCACGTTATGGAAGAATGACCCCCACTCCCCGAGGGTTGGTTGTACTCACGTTTGTCGTTGGTCGGTTCTAGTCTAGCACATTATCATTTATGTGATTGAGTGTGTCGACGGCCTCATCGTGGTAGACGACATCATGGGAGTAGGCGACCTTAGGAGGTCGACAAATCTACGGGGTTGACGATCCAGTGGAGGTAGACAGCTTTATACTAGTAGGCGGCCCACGTGAATGTTGAGGGCCTTATGGGGATCAAAGACCTCCCGACGGGTCGTCGGTCTCGTTGGAGTGATGGCTTCGTGGTGCTAGACGTGTAGCGTATTTTCGAGAATGTTGACCTTATTCGTCCGCGTGGTTACTTATCAATGTCATATTATATCAAGTGGGTTTAAGGAAATAATCGTGGCCATGTAATATTATTCAGGAATTAAATAAAGTGATTTTATAATTTTAACAAAGTTTGGAATTGGACTTTTTGTGGTAACCAGTATAGCAACTCTTGTACCCTGACCTGTTGAGACACATCCCTCGATTTACCTCCCCCACAATGCTTTAGGGACGGGCGGCGAGGAACCCTTGAGGTTGGGGTTCAACCTTTTTTTTTTCTGTTAAGAATGATATTTCACTGCATTTATTATTGCTCGCGCGATTCCCTTCTGGTTGCTTGTGTGTTCTCTCTCTTTAAATTCTAAATTTGGTGGATTAGGCTTTATGTAATGTCCCCTTCTGTTTGCTAGTCCACTCCCTTGAAAGGACGTATAATTCATAATTCAACACGTATTCATTGCTTTAAAAATTTCGCGAGTTCCTCTTCAAATATACTTTCTCTCATGTTTTCATAAACTTTATATGTGAATGGATATATTCAAGATAAAATTATAATAAATAATTACTAAAAACTTGATTTTAATCTCCACCAATAGGGACAAAATCACAATAAATTTGAATTTCGATAATATGCTAATTTTAGAAATTCTTCTACAATCGTACGCTAATCGAATCTACAAATTACTTATGTCATCTCAAAACTTATTTCGAAAACTATATTATGGGCATATTGATAGTCCAAATAGATATTGAAAATAATTAAAAATACGTTAAACATGAATTTTAAAGAAAAACNTGTCATCTCAAAGCTTATTTCAAAAACTACATTATAGGCATATCGAATAATTTAAACAAATATCGAAAATAGTTAAAAATACGTTAAACGTGAGTCTTAAAGATAAACATCTAAACAACGAGCCGAGCTTACGATTTTTAACTACTACTAAACCTAAAAATATATACATACACATTTCCTAAAGAAATGTATATTTAAAATATTGTTTACAAACTATATCTTGATCGTTGCCTTTTTAAAAATTTAGTTTTCTTTTTTGTTTACATATATATATATATATATATATATATATATATATATATATTTTATAAACGATTTTTTAAATATATATTTTTTAAAATAAAGATAAACCCTCTTCCTTTATTCGAACTTGGGACGGCTACTTCAATTTCGAGTAGGCGGAGAAAAATTGTACACGAACAATTTGTTACATGTACAATTTTTTTTAAAAAATTATAAAGGTATAAAAATTAAATTTTGTGATGAATACTGAAATTAAATATCACTTACTTGGTTACATGCAATTTCGACATATTTATCTTAAATTCGATAATTAGCATCTTTCCAGTCCTTCATGCACATTAACGATATCAAAATATCTACTTTTAGTCGACTTCTGACCTCATAGAGAATCCTCTTTCATGCACTAAAAGCAGACTCCGAAGCTACTTTGGATCATTATGCTGTATCATTACATTTTCCACTTTTTTCAACTTTGCCCTTTAGCATGTGAATTTGGTCCAAATTTCCATTTCATTGAAGAAAATGGTAAAAAAAACTTGGTCGAACTATTGGTCCAATTAATTAATTCTTGAATAGATCAAATTTTAATCCTTCAAACTTAATTAATTAGTTTCGACTATATTCACTATTGGTCGAACTACACTTTTAAATTAATTGAAATTATCATTCTTAACATGATTTTTAACTGCTAGTGCTTTATACTATCACGTTTCTCGCAACTTTCACCTTTGTCATTTTTTTCTTCTTCAATTTAATTCTTTTTAATTTCCCCGTTAATTTTTTTTAATTCTTTTAATTTATTTATATAACTTTTATTTTTGTTCTTATTTTATAATTGAAATTGTATTTTTTTTAATTAATTTTTTCAATTTCTTTTTTTCTTTTCTTACGGTATAATATATTTTTTCATTATTTCTTTTTAGAATTTAATTTTACTTTATCCATTTATTTTATTTTTTAATATTTAATTTTGTTTTTTGAATTTTGGATTTATATTGTCCTTTTTTAATATAATTTTATCTATTTATTTTAATTTCGTTTCTATGTTTCATAATTGTAATTACTGTTTATTGAAAAATATAATTCAAACATTTTTAATGATTTCCAAAATCATCAGATATCGTATTTGCACCATAAACCGTATTTATACTTACCGATTTTACGTTAAACTACCGTAATTGCACATGCATGGAGGACAATTCTTTACACGAAAAAAGTTTAAACTATCTACTAGGAGGATTGTCAAGAAAGGAAAATCCGAACATATTTGCTCAATTACCCACTTCACCTTTTGATTTCTCCTATAAAAAGAGTTTATATCCCAATAAAATAAATAATTTACGTGGATTAACTAAGATTTTTTAAATTCCTATAAAAACTGTTTATATCCGAAAGTAAGAAATAAATGGTGTGGTTTAACTAAGATTTTTTCCCCCTATTTTAAGAATGATAATTTTATTTTAACTTGAATAGCGTCAATTGATGTGTTATGGTGCCGTTGAATCACCTTAATTATATTAAATCTTAAAATTTTATAAAATAAATAAATAAAATCATTTATTAAATTTTTTTTCTTTAATAAATCCAATCACGTGCAACTAATGTTTATGAAAACATTGGGGAGAGAAAAATTCGTTGGGTATATTTAAAATGGAACTAATAGAACTGTTAAAGTACTAAATATGTGTTAAATATACGATAGATTAGAAATGAAAACAAAACAATACAATACTGAAAATCTTCATTTCAATCTCAATTGAGTCCAAACTCAAACTGATTAATCCAATCGAATCGTTTGAAGCTCGTACGGTTTGGGTTAGTTCGATTTTAGATCCGTATTTAGGTTAGTTTAGATTGGATATTCAAGAAATCGAGATCTTCTATTCGAGTATGGGTCGGGCCAAAAATCAAACCAGCACATAGAACTCATTCTTACAAAGGATCGAAAAATTTAACCTTTGTCAATTTATTAGTCACTCATCCGTCATTGAAGAACACTACTACTCGCCGTCTGAACTACATGTCTTAATCATACCCTATAATTCTTTTTTTAAAAAATATAAGTATGGTGAATCACTCGACTTGCCAAAATTCTAAATTGGCAAGTATTTATATCTGTTGCATCATATACGTATGAAGGGAGACAAAATAAGTACTTATTTTTAATGCCAACACTATGATCAAATATGGTAACATTCCATTCTTACCAAAAGCAATCTTAAACACCTCTTTCCTTGTCCTTCAAGAACTGGTACATGCAAAAATTTCTCCTATATATATCTTGAAACGCCGCCCATAAGAAAATCGTTGTACAGATTCTGCATTTAGCATCGGGAGTTTTTCGAAGGCCAATCTAGAAGGATGAGAAGACGTAGTACACGTAAAACTATGTGCAAGAACACAAACCGCGTCGTCACAACAGTCGAGACGATCCCGAGAGAAATTGCTAGTGATATTTTGGCTCGAGTAGCGACGGATTCGCTAACAGATATAACGAATGTCAAGTTGAGGTATGTAACCAAATCTGATTACTTGTTACCATAACAATGTGCAGACAATGAGTTTGTTTGTAACTTTTAATTTACTTTTTTTTTTTTGGCAGCTGCAAAGTATTGAAGGAAATAGCTGAGGATTCTTACGTATATCGACATGCATCTCTCGCGAAGTTTCCAGTTGTGCAATGGAAGTCTCAAACTGAAGAGGAAAAGACTTTCTTGAATAAGTGCTGGGAATCTGGAAATCCAGAATTCCTATATAGAAAAGGAGTGGTACGTTTTAAAAGAAAATTCATTAGGTCGGTTTTCGAGTTCTTGATTGCAAAAATTTAACTATATTTATTCATTACAGGTTGATTACTTTAGTCGGAACCGGTCGGACTCGGCCTCCGAGTACTTGACGACTGCTGCAAGGTTAGGACACGTCGGAGCACTTTATGTTATCAGTATAATCTTTCTATATGGCGACGATGAACAGAAACAGAAGGGAATAACAGTATTAAGTGAAATGAAGAAATCAAGAGTCTTCAGAAAAAAGGTGGAGCATTGCCGCAGAGATCTCATCGAAATATTGAGGATGATTTGGATAAAAAATTCTCTTGTTATAAATCATCGGCCGATATGCTGTACCCGGAAAGATCAGCATGCGAAGAAACAAGGTTGGCCTGCAACTAAGATCGAGGAAGAAGATATGTCGTGTGAAGCTTGTACATGTGATACAGAACTTGCTTTTATATTTGATGTGCTTCCTAGTACCTTGTAATCTAGTTAAGATCCAGGTCTTTTGTATGGCTTTTGAAAAATTAAAAGAAACTTTTGAAACTCAATAGCTGTTGTTGAACTCATTTGGCTAATTTTATGAAAATGCTTTTGACGGTTAGAATAGTTTTTAGAAAAAATTGATCCAATGTGATTTTCTCTTAAAGCACTTTCGGAGTAGGAAGTGCTTTTAAAAATTAGTTTTCAAATAAAAATTGAGGTAATTTCATTCAAAAACTCTTCTACAGAAAGGAAAAGTAAAAGTAAAAGTAAAAGTTATGCCAAACGGGCTAATTCAAGTTGAGCATTCCACGTACTTCTAATTCTAGCATAGGTTTCATATCAAACTATTGGAATATTATCCAACTTCTGTATTTTTCTTGTTTAGTTAGGCTATAAGAAAGTTATTACACATCATTGTTTGTTTGTTACAAGTAAACTGTTAAATGGGATGAGCTATTCTTGGACCGCACCCACAGACATATCGAGTTAAGAGTCTGTTACTACATTAGACCAACTTTCTCTAAAAATTCTTCTAATTGAAAGAAATATTTTTATAAAATTAGTCAAACGAATTCAAAAATAACCTTTGAACCTCAAAAGCTTCTTTTGACTTTTCAAAAGATATGTCAAACGGCCCAAGACTTTTTCTCACGGGAGAACCAGTCATGCAGCTTGGGAACGGAAAGAAAAAATAAAATTAAAAATTAAAAATCCCCAAGCGGCTGGGCTTGCCCTAACTTGAGGCTAAATGTTCCAAAGTGAGCATGGGCTGACTCGCCCGATGGGGCAATCAGAACTTCACGTTTAGCTGCGCTCCAAATTTAACATTAGTGAAAACTTACTTAGCCCCTGTTTGATGGCATTATTTTGAGAAAAATGATATTTAAAATGGTGGTATTTTGAAGAATGTGTAGTTAAAATGTAGGAAAAATTTTGAATTTACATTCGAAACATTTTATCTTATGAATACGTGATTAAAAATAAATATGAGAATAAAAGAGTTTCGTTTTAAAGGGAAACAAACAGAAGCTTAAAATCGACGGAGTGACCAAACTATTAAACTCGAGAACGAAATAAAGAAACAAAACACATGAATGATAAATAGTCAAATACTCAAATATAGTAGTTCACAAGCAAGGTTGGTTTTCAACATCAATACATGATCTTTACAATCAATCCACATAGCTCGGGGTTGAGTAAGCTCCGTTTCCCTTAAAATCCAGAAAATGCAAGTTCTTTCAAAACCTCCTAGAAGTAGGCAATACAAACGAATGGAATGTGCAAGGAAACTCTACTACCATTTATATGAGCGAACAAAATAACTTGTTTCACCAAACAAACACAGTTGCTGCACAACAATTCTTGGTTTTTCCATTTTTCCATAATATTTGAAGCCAAATGACAATTCTCGCAAGCTTCACTAAAAAAGAAATGGGCAAGAACCTGCATTTGAAAATAAAGACGAGTCATGCATATGTCCAACTTGAAATGTTAGCGTCAATAAACAAAAAGATTCCTCAGTTTTCTGATGCCCTTACAGCATATAAGAACAAGGAACAGCCACCCAAGATACCTGCACTCTTATTTTATTTAAGCAGCACGACTAGGCGTTTTGCAATCTACCTGGGACAGTAAAACCAGAAAATAGAAAGGAGATGATAAATACACAAACTTGAGACAAATTGATACAGATATTATGTGCTCCGGAAGAAAGGCTAGAAAGTAGCTATCATTATGCAGAATGATCAGTGGTTTTTATGTACCTGGCCAACAAAGTCAGAAAAAAGAATGGAGGATAACAAGTACACAAACCCCAGACATACTGAAATAAATAGCAGTAGCTCAGAAGAAAAAGATTGAAAGTAGAATCCAATTATCCACACTATTGGAATAAAATCTCATTTGTGATGCAATTTTGAGAACATGCCAAAAAAGAAGCAAACCAAAAACCATAACATTTCAACCTAATATTAAATGGTTTTATTTGTCCTCTCCACTATTCAATCAAAAAAGTCCTATTATTCCAATGCAGTTCCCATTGCAGAAATCGAGATATGATGGAATCATATGGACTAACAGTTTACATCCCAAATTCATAAGTACCATGAACCGACAATAAATTGTATAAACAACAGAATGGTTTGTAAATTATCACTTGTTTAACTACATTAGCTTGGCCATTTGTTATTCTTCAACATAATCTTTTTCATTTGTCATAACTCAGAAAGGGTGGTTGTGCAGCTTGAATTCAAATATAATCCTGATTTTAGCAAGATCAGTGAAAAAATGAATGTAAAACTACATGTGAAGGATCCAAGACCATTGGAAGAGGGAATATGCACATAGGTTTCATTTTACTTAAGAGTCTTCAGAACCAAGCAAGAAAAGAGCCATTACCTAAGTAATCTCAATATATGCGGCCCAAAGTGCACCAGATCAAAACTGGACAACACAAAATGCTTGGAGGAAGGCCTGCAGCACCAAAAGCACTAAGAAACTCTGCAACACCCAACAGATGGAAGAGATTTTGACTGTGAAATTAGGCTTAATCTGCTTATTCAAACAGGTTTCACCTAACTAATTATTTCACTGGTCAAACTTCATCTCTGTATATCTGCACAGAGCATTAAACAAAAACTCAATATTATAATGAGACAATTTACATTGCATTAGAAAGAAGTTAGCGGAAATCTTCAGAAAAAATAGGAAAATGGTGAAGTACAAAATGTGATCTCTCCTAAACGTGCAAAAGAAAGATCAACTTGCCTTCGAGGATTCTTCTGCCGCTGCCCAAAGTCATCATTTGCAATCTCTGCAGCAATAAATATTCAGCTATACAAGGGAAAAAGGAAGTGTAATAATTGCACTGGAAAAAAAAGGAAAGTTGAATATATCTTACCAGGCCTATGTATGGGCTTCCCATCATTATCAACATTAGTTGCATTGTTTTCTTTGCTGCATCAAATAACAAAATTCACTATTTACTTCCACATAATTGGGAAGAGCAAACAACCATAATCAGTTCACTACAAGACAAGCGGGGTAAAAAAAAATGCAGGTACTAGAAACAAAATTGGATGCAGAAATACAGAGAGAAGGAAAAAAAAACATCTAAACAAGTATTTTACAGTATCAACTGAAAAGTGTAAGCAAGCAAACAGGGAAAAAAATGGATAGCAAAGTGGCAACTGTCCTACCGACCTTGAGGCAGCTGGTACAGAGGATGTCTGTCCAGATGGATGAGCATTATATGAACCATCAAGAGAGAGATACGGTGAACCAAATGTCGTCCCTAGAGCCCCAGCACCACCAGCTAAAACGGGTAACCTGAATGTCATAAAAAAAATATTACTTCGACGAAGAAGAACAAGGATATAAAATAAATTTGGTCCCATATGAAGCAGACAGATCAAGTTTGTGTAGGAGGTTTCGTCACCATTTGGACTTGATGATACAAACCTCTGTGTGGTGTGGAAGGTTGAATAGTTATACAAAAATTACCAAGTCATTTCAGAACTCCCCAAACCAAGTTGTGGTTGACCTACATATCCAGGGTACGCCATGCCAACAGCAGGAACTCCAATCCCACCAGGGTGCTGGCCTCCAAATTGCATAACTGAGAAATCCACCAAACAGCAAAAATCATTTTTTTTCAAGTAAAAGACATGAGCCACAGACCACTCACTACGAAGTAATTAGAGTGAACTTGCAAAAGGTGCAAGTCATAACTACAAAAGGCAACCCTAATTGAAATTAGGCTCAGTGAGTGAATTGTGATGGTAGCACTTTCTTTGTAAGATACTCTCTACTGACTTACCTGGCAAGAAGGCAGGGAAATTTTGATCACCATTACCACTGCCTACATTTCCAGGGGCCCCCATAACCTGAGCTCCACTATATAGAAAGGGGCCCCTTCCGCCAACTTGAACACTGCCTTTTCCTTTAGTAACCAATGCAGTCTTGGATTTACTCGAGTCTGAAGAAGATTCCAGCTCTACAGGTTCAAATGAATCTATAGCTACTGCTTTTGGTGGAGAAGTGTGTGATCCACCATCAAGACGCGGAACAAACTGCTGATCAGAAGAATGAAAAGAAGATTGAGGCCGATTCTGAACAGGATTTCTCTGAAAAGTTTGTTGCTGGGTTCGTGGAGAACCCCTGTTGACTTGATTATTAGAGACAACTGGCTTGTATGTCATTTGTGCTGAAGAATTCCCCCCTCTCCCTTGACCACGCAGAGGCAGAGGTTGAGTAGAGTTAATTGATGAAGAAGAAGGCAGCATTTGCACGGTGTTGAAAGGCTTCCCAGCTACTGTAGAAAGTGAACCATCAATATAAAGCTTATTCATGCCAATAGAATCCACTATATCCTTTCCCTGCAGCGATGTGGCGGATTGAGCAATCGGAAAACTCTCACCAGAGGCAGATGATTGAACATTCCGACTAGTTGTACCAGCTTGGACATCCCTCCTCTGTGACAAGGTGGTCTCTTTTGTGGAAGAACCAGAGGGATAAAATGGAGGAGAAGTAATGCTCAAGTTTGATGGAAACACTTGTTTCCTAGGTGGATTTGAGTCAGGTTCTACTTTTGACACTGGTATGCCAGTTCTCGCAGAGCTAACATGTGAAGGTTTTTCGATAGATTTTCCAGATCTAAACGAGCAAATGAAAGGATAAATGTAAGTGAAGAAACTTGATGAGCCTACCCCCACCCGTAAAAAAAGAAAGAATAAGAACAAACGTTGGTTTGTACTCACTGTTTGCTTTGAGCACGAGGTGCCTCATTATTGTTCCTAAAAGTTGGCTGATACCTCTGAGGTCCTCGCCCCCTCACACCCTTCGTAGCATTGCTGTGATTGTTATCACTATTATGATTGTTGTTATTATTGAATGCTTTGGGCCTATGCTCTCGTGCAGATCCAATGTCTGCACCTCTATTTCTACCGCGACCCCGGTTACGACCCCTAGAAGTCCTACGCTGGAAAATGATAGCTCATATCAGGAGACCAGAAGATGATGATAAAAATACACGCACGAGGAAATACACACACTTTAACCCTGATAGCGATTCAGTGAAAATACTCACCTCTTCATAATGCCTTTCGTGCATCGTCAGCTCCTCAAACTTATCATGCCCCCATTTCCGATTATCTTTAGACTCCCATAACTTCCTTCCACCAAGAGTTCGCCTGAATAAAATAAAATTCACATGAAGATCATTTTCTTCACGAGCTAACATAATATATAAACAGGACGAGAGCATAAAAGATTACAACAAGGAATCCTAGTGCAACATATTGGAACACAGAAATATTTCAGGACTACATTTTATCATTTTTGTGTATGTGTGTGTGCATTTTTTAATTGGGGTAAATGGAAGAACATGGTGCTGACTGCTGACACATAACATGTAACTCGCATGGGGACTCATAGTAGAAGAAATTCCATCCACCTTTTCAACTTGATTATTACCTAAAAGTATAATCGCCATAACTGAGAGATTCCCTGACAATAAAGAACTCTTGTCCATTCTAAAATTCAAAAACCACGGTAATGGAACATAAAAATGAGGTGGAACCCACTTATCATTAGACCAAATTACACTTTGTTCTTTGAACATGTTCGACAAATAAATATCTCTAGCACATCTAAGAGGAGTGAGGAGAATAAAATATTAATCTAAAATTGCTACAATGCGCTGTAGACCATCTAGTGTATGTCTAGCAAAGCTTAACTTTTTTTTTTTAAAGTTAATCAAACATACTTTTTATCCATACATTTCATCGGACCCACAACATACTATCCCTTATCATCCACAAATTCAATAGGACCCACAGGTTATAAGTACTACCAAACATGCTACTAGTATGTTTGTAGAACCGTACTGACCAAGGTGCAAAATCTTCATCCAAAAATAGCCTAGTTCTCCTTTACTTCCTAAATAGCAACTGCTTTTCTTCAGGTCTTTATGTGAAGTTGCAACTTTTCCACAACCCTTTACAACATATGGCTGGTGACACGATACTTGTGCCTTGTGCTATGTCTATGTTTTTCTTGTGTCTCTGTGTTTTATATTCTTTAAGTTTTCTATTAACTAAGAGTCAACACATGCAGAATTCACAAATAGTTGGTCAGTTCTGACTTATTTCATTTGTTTTGACTTTTAATTTTAGTGGTGAATTTTGTCATCACATGATATTTACTTTATTAATCTATGCTCCCTTGCTAATTACGTTTAAAGTTGCAAACTAGACTTTTACTTTTGTTGAAATATATTTTTATGGATTTTTAAGATGGTATTTGGTATATTAAAAGTATATTTCATAATTCTGTTATTTTTTTACTGAATTATGATGTTGGGTAAGGGGTACACCTTAAAGCATGTCGAGGCCTGTACCTTGCCTTGACTCGCCTCACAAAGCCAAAACGCCTCAAAACCCTATTTAACCTTTTTATAATAGCTCAAGTTACTATACTGTGCATTAATTTTAGGGTAAACTCATGTCATTTTTAACATTATTAAGAGTAAAGCTCATGCATTTCCAGAATTTGTTTAATTAGCTCAATATTCTAGGACAGACTTGGGCTAATTTTTTACTCCTAATTGTCCATAGCAAGTAGGGGAGTTTTTTAAACAGAAAATCTATAAAGCAGTAATTTTCACCTTGTTAACTCAACCCTAAAATGTTCCCGGAAAATTTTCAGTCACGCTATTGAAAAGTGTTTGCATTAGTACAGTATGAACTGTATGGATAGGTGAACCCGTCAATAGTTTAAGTTCAACATATGAGTTTATATAAAACTGCAAACTAAGAGCAGATGTTATAGAAATCCCCCTTATGCAAGGCATAACTCAAAAATATTAATTATATTATAATTTGTAGTTTGAACTTCACATGACATGATAACTAACCCCAAACAGCCTAGCATTGCAATTCAACTAACACGAGTCAACACATCATCAATTAGGAAAGTTGAAAATACCTGTTCCGCCCTCCGACATTGTCCCGGAACCTATCATCGTGCATGTAAAATGCCCCTGCAGTTGGCACTGAATATGGCTCAATCACTTTCTTCTCCTCCTCCACCTGCTGACCATTATTATTATTATTATTATTATTATCGTCATCATCATCATCATTCCTGATCTCATCTGCATCATTCTTCACATGCCTTTCCTCTATCACATCTCCCTCAAACCCTCCTTTAATTTCCACTGACACTCCGCCGCCGGCGCGTTCTTCATACTCCACCTCCCCCTCAATTTCCTCCTCATAATACTCCTGTTCTTCTTCATCCTCTAATTCATCGTCGTACTCCGCAGCCCCACCTTGGCCATCCGATTCCAAATCTGACTCCACACTACGTCTTGATTTCTCCCCAGGCTCTTCCCCTTCTCTTATCTCCAGCTCCTCTTCATCGTCGCTCGCCTCTCTTCTCCGCAACTTCAATGAAAGCTTTGCCTCCTCCGGATCGCTCTCGTACTCATCCGCCATCGCTTTTCCGCTCAACACAAAAAGTTGCGAACTTTCCCACTATTCACACAATTCCACAGAAAAAATCAATCCTTGTAGCCCTAAGTTTTGAATGGGTTTCAAAATTGATATAGAATTATGATGAGTGAGTCACTACTAGTTTCAAAATCCAATTCTAAATTTTTTGAGGCTTAGATTAGGGTGTAGAAAACCCTAGCCTTTTCCCCATTTTTGTGGATAGAATTATGTACTTGTTCACGCCTTCACGAAGTGAAGTCTTTGGGTGGTTAATTTCAATCTTGGTCATTCAACTTCCACTAAAACTGCAATTAGATCACCTTACTTTAATTAACCTTATCGTATAGTTCGCTTCACTTCAATTTAGATTTTGCGTTAGCGTCCCTATGCTAGCTCAAATTGTTAAACTTATTGTGTTGGACTACTAAGGCCCGTTTATTTGTCATTATTTCAAAACATTGTTTGTTATAATAAGATTCTCCACCACATATTCACTCAATGAAATATTCTACACACAAATTAATAAAATTACTTTAAATTTAAATCATACATTCTCCAAAAAATGTTATTCATTACTCAATTTCTTCTACAATAATGAGAGACAAATTCACACTAAGGGTGTGTTTGAGCCACATTATTTTGGAAGAATGTATTCTAAAATAGTAAATTGATGGAGAATGTGTTGATGAAAATGAGTAAAAAAATAAAAATGAAAATTTTAATGTTTACCAAACAGGGGTTAAATTTTACATATTCTTCTAATTGTAGATTGCTAAAATAAATTGTCATACAAGTAAATAAAAAAAAAATATCTTAGTCTAGAGGACTTTGTTCGGATTCATAAATTCTAATAGACACACTGATTCAGCAAAATTGATATTCCATACGCAAATTTAGGTGCTTTTATTTTAGAAAAATAAAAGATACGTAAACAATATTATTGGGTTGTGAATCGAAATCCATTTTTGTTACACATCTATATCATGTAAACCAAAAGCCTCGTTATTATAGTTCTTAGGATTAAACTACTTGTATATATAAAGTGTACACCTTAATTGACACATCTTTATATGTCAAAATCTGACAGTTGATTGAAAATATGTGGTCAAGATCAATATATCAAAATCTACTAACTCACGTATGTGTAAACAATCATGTACATGTAGCATAATTTCAGTATTATCACCAGTACTAACATCGTCGCCGTAACTACCATGATCACCACCACCTCATCAAACTACGCAAATCACCACCACACACCACAACAATGCAAAACCACCACCGTAGTTATAAAAATTGGCCCGATCCGAAAAATCGGTTGCCCGAACCCTTGACGTGGTCGGGCAGATTAATTTAATAGAAATGTATTTGACTCAGTCAAAATTGAGTTTTTACCTAGTTAACCGACGATTTATCTGCTCCGATCAATCGGTTTGATTGAATTTTGAAATCCTCTTACAAAATTTTTGGGTCCAAGAGAATTGAACCTTTGACCTCTAAAAAATAATAAATTTCTCACCACTTGAACATAAAGTGCTTGAGTCTTACTTGTGTGCAATAATTTATATTTATCTAAAGAATCATTTATAACTTTTATAAAAATATTCTTTTAATCTGGTCGGGTGAGCTAATTGGACCGGCTTGCTAATGACTCGGCTAATAATTGATCAAAATCCGAGTAAACTGGCGGTTGACTGATTTTGGCGCAGAGTTTAACAATAATTGATTCGGTTGACTCGCGTCACC
>CAIGRO010043225.1:0-26750 GCA_903798355.1 Fraxinus baroniana | reverse complement strand
AATTAGTCTGACTAAACTGGGATACATGGGTACCAAAAAAAAAAAGAGTCTCAAATAAATTATTAAAAGGGTAATTAATACATAATGTTCTTATCTTTCATTGTTATTGCACAAAACGTCACTACCTTTATTTATTTATTTGACATTTTCACCCTTAGTTATACATTTGATTGTGCAAATCATCATTTCTATCCATTTTCATCTAATTTCTCAATAAAGAACTGTGAAATAATGAATATCCCTCTTATTTAAATAAAAAAATATTTTTTTAATTTCTAATTCTTTAATAATTTATTTGAGACTCGTTTGCACTTTTTAAAAAATCTGGAATTATAGTTGTAATTAATTATTTAGCATTTTTTTATTTAAATAAGAGGGTATATTTGTCGTTTCACAATTTTTTATTGAAAAACTGGATAAAAATAGATAGAAATAATGATTTATACAATCAAATGTGTAATTAATGGTGAAAATGAAAATAAAATAAAATAAAAGGTATGGATTTTTTTTTTTTTTTTTTGCAATAATAGTGAAAGATAGATATTGTGTGCTAATTACCCTTTTAACAATTTATTTGAGACTCGCATTTTTCAAAAAAAATGGGATTATGGTTGCAATTAATTTTTTCTTTTTCTTTTTGTTTTATTTAAAGAAAATAGTGTATTCATCATTTCACAAATTTTAATTGAAAAAATAAATTAAAATGACTTTTTACACAATGAAATGTGGAAATAAGGGTAAAAAAATAAAAAAAATAAAGACTTTTTTCATAATAATAGTTAAAAGTGAGGATGTTATATGCTAATTATCCAAGTTGAAAACTCTTTTTCGACTTATAAGTACACATTAGCCAAGGATTTTGTATAATTGATTTTATATCTAGAATTATTCTTATTATTTAAGGGTAACAAATAATTTATTGATCATTCACAACCTTCATATTATTCTTAACATACCCGAACGATGCGTATTAGCGACCATTGACAAAACAACATTTAAACTCACCAAAATATGACTGTCTTCACATAAGGAATTATGATGATCTCAAGTCAAATAATCAATTCCACTATCGAAAGATAGAGATTAACCACTGACACTCAGATAGTTATCCATGTGGAATCTCTCCAACGAGTCTCCAATGTTTTGTTTTATAACAAAACATCAACGTATATTCATTTTAGCGTCATGAAATTTGAGGTTGTGAGATCAGCTACTTACTTCACAAGTAAGAAATGTCACACGTAATGGTCCATCCATAATAACAATATCTGTATCTCGTTATTACTTACGGCCACAGATGATTTAAGATCTATTCATATGTAATTTGTATCTCACNATAATAACAATATCTGTATCTCGTTATTACTTACGGCCACAGATGATTTAAGATCTATTCATATGTAATTTGTATCTCACAATCACAATTCCTTGTGATTAACAAATTATCAAGATTTGAATTTATGGATTTCTATTATTTAATTTATTAGAATATGATTCTAATTAAATAATTGATCTGCCATAAATAAAATACATCAATTATATATTAAAAGTGTTTATGCCCAAAATTGATTGTATATAGGGCATAACACTTACAGCTTAAACACATTCACACAATTGGAAAAGAGTAATCATATATGATATAAAGCGGAAGCACATTCGTTCTAGTGCATAGAAGATCACATGACCGAACCTCTATTTTGTGAATGAAAAGTTTAATAATCACAAAACTTTCTAATACAAATATTAAACCAACCGACTAATTTATAAAATACATATTTTATTTTGGAAACAATGTTTGCAAACGTCTCAATCCACATCAAATATAAATACAAATCCAAAAATTCAATAACACACCAATGCCATTATTTCAGACCTCAATTTTCCTTATCTGTTTCACTGACTTGGAACATTCATTTGTCGGCTAATTTTTTATGGGAAAGAGAGTAATAAGAAACATTTCCTCAGGGAAAACCAACTAGGCTGAAGATTAAAGAAAGCACTATGAATCTATCAGGTCTCCCGCCATTGATTAAAGCACTTAGAGCTTCAGTTAAAAATAATCATGGTTTTCACTTTCCTGGACATAAGAGAGGGCAAGCTGCACCTTCAGAATTGAGTGAACTAATCGGGATTGGACCATTTTTTCACGATGTCACCGAAATTCCAGAGCTTGATAGATTTTTCGCCCCTGTTGGACCTCTTCTTGAAGCAAAGAGGCAAGCAGCAGATCTTTTTGGGGCGAAAGAAACATGGTTTCTTGTTGGAGGCACGAGTTGTGGCATCCAGGCGTCGATTATGGCTACTTGTTCGCCCGGAGATACTATCATTCTGCCACGAAATGCTCATGTATCAGCCACTGCTGGAGTTATTTTTTCTGGTGCTGTACCCAAGTATATTATTCCTGAAAACAACTGTGATTGGGATATTGGACGACCCTAGTGAGGAAGTGTCCATCGTTCAATCCGCATTATTATTGTTTGAATGCGTAACCAATGTGAGAACAAGATTTTAACTTCTTATTCCTTTTTAATCCTTTCCAGTGTCGCGAATAAATTTTCTTTTGTTTCATCTTCATGTCAGTTAAACCTGTTAAGTCTACCTGTTTCCTCAATTGACTGGTATGCCTCATCAAAGTTCTATCTTTTTTAGTAAGTCGTATCCAGTAGACCAGTACGGTCCTATCCATTCAACATTTCAATCATATGGTTAGGATTTAAAACACACTGTGTAGATGTGATATATTCTACAAGATGAAAATAATGGAGCCAAAAAGAATGTGACAGTTGGACCGGATAAACCTTTCAAACCGAAACAAATCAAGTGGTTCTTCATCAGTTAAATACCTTAACGAATATTTCTTAGTTCTTGGCTACTCAAACTAAAGATTCTCGATTCTAGGCCAAAAATCGAATATTCGAATAAGAATCGAATCTAAATAATTTTTTTAATATTTTATATTGAATTAATTATTAAATTATTTTAATTTTTTCTAAACAAATTAGCAAATTAATTAATTTAGTAATTAATACTCCAACTCTCAAATTAAGTCCATGTCTAGCTAGTCTAGTCCAACCCTATTTCTAAATTCAATTTTTTGGCTCAATTATTAATTTCATTGTTAGCCCAAAATCTAGGCCTTTTTAAGTTTTTGTCCTTCCTTTTTCAATTTCATACTTTCATTCAGTAAGCACATGTCAACTAACCCCAAATCATTTGATAAATAGAAAACCTACATCTACATGTCCAATCGAGATCACCGACTGTGTGTCTGACTTTCCTTCTCCAACTGCCCATCGAACCTACGAATGAACATGTCATTAGTTGTATTTATATAGTGTTGCTGTAATTGTTAAAAAAAAATTAACTATGACATGAAATTGAATAGAACCAAATCGAACAAGCACATTTCTATAATTATATTTAGACATGACGGTTCCATTTATTAAATACCCGAGTCGAATCGATCTAAATCGGCCCATGTTCAACCCTATGTAACCGTGAATACGTTCACTTACATTTCTGATCAATTCTTACAAGTATATATAGTTTTGTTCTCAACTACCTAACAAAAAGATGAAATAGCTGTACAATCCAAAAACAAAAGGATGCTAACTCATCTACCTACCACGTTACCAATAATTCAACAGAAAGAAAGGAAATGAATAAACACTATAATGCATAAATGCTAGTACGTACATGAACTTTTAACTCAAACATCTAGATTTTCTGACTATTTCTCGAGCAGTAACAAGTATAGTGTAGTGTTATTATTACTAACAGGTAAAGGCTGCAATGGAGGAATCAGAATTGGAGGGCCGAAAAGTGGCTGCAGTTTTCATAACATCCCCTACTTACAACGGAATTTGCAGCAATTTGAGTGAGATTTCACACTTGTGTCACTCATGTGGAATCCCTCTAATAGTCGATGAAGCTCACGGAGCTCACTTCAAATTTCACTCGGACATGCCCAATACAGCCCTCGAACAAGGGGCCGATATCACTATACAATCCACTCACAAAGTCTTAAGCTCTCTTACTCAATCATCAATGATACACATTTCAGGAGATATTATAGATGAAAAGAGACTACACAATTGCCTGCATACCCTTCAAACAACCAGTCCAAATTGGCTTCTTTTAACTTCACTGGATGCTGCCAGGCATCAATTAAGTAAAAATCCCACAACTATTTTCAACAATACAATGGAATTGGCTGCTGAAGCCAAAACTTTGATCAATAAAATTCCTGGAATTTCAGTTCTTGATCCTCCAATATTCTTTCCAAATTTCCCCACCATGGATCCTTTGAGGATCACCCTCGGGGTGTGGCAACTCGGCTTATCGGGTTTCGAAACTAACAATATACTACATAAATCTCATGGAATTGTTCCAGAACTCATTGGAACAAGATCCATTACATTAGCATTCAGCCTAGGAACTACAAGAGACCATGTTCAAGGACTTGTGGCAGGACTAAAACATTTATCAGATTCACTTTTGCCATTACAGCTGAAAAAAGAGAAGATTCTTACTCAAATTTCACCTTTTGGAGGTAATTTTTGTATGGGTTTAACCCCTAGAGAGGCCTTCTTTGCAAGTAAAATGAAATTAAAGATTGAAGACAGTGTTGGAAAAATTTGTGGGGAAGTCATTTGCCCTTTTCCTCCTGGAATTCCAGTGTTGGTACCTGGTGAAATCATCGATGATAGAGCATTGGATTATCTTATACAAGTTATAAACCAGGGGGGTATTATCAGTGGGGCAGCTGATCCTACTCTCTCTACAATAGTCGTATGCAAAACTTAGTGAACGTCCATAGTTTCCATACCATTTATTTTCAAATGTTAGCAAATTTAATAATTCAGTTACGATTTTTAAATTTATTTTTCATTTTACTTATGTTGAAAGACGCTATGACTTGTTCAAGTGAAAATTAGACATCTCTTCTTGTATCTTATTATCTTTAGTTTGCAACAATATGCATTTTTTCCTTTTACAAGATAACTGTCCCTTTTGATTCTAGGGGCTTAGCACAAGAACTTGATACAAGTGACCTCTCTATGCCTTGATTGCTTTAAATACGACAACAGAATGGTTTGCAATGTGCAAGCTGAATTGTCCACCCTTCTCACTCACATCTATCTTTTCCAAACCCGGAGGAACCAACATTTCAAAATTCGACACCAGTTTTGCAATTACCAATCCAAGAATTGGCAGTGCAAGAATGATCCCTGGGCAGCTTCGCCTCCCCATACCGAAAGGCAAGTACCGGAAATCAACTTTGCCACCAGCAACTGCAGCCTCTGTTCCGTTCTCCTCTTCCAAGAACCGCTCTGGCCGGAATTCATTAGGCTTCTTCCACCATGCCGGATTATTCGCCAGCCACCAAGCATTCACCACCACTTTTGATTCTTTAGGTATGCTGTAACCACCTAGTTTAGCTTCTTCAAGATTCATATGGGGTACCAACAAAGGTATTGGGGTGTGCAACCTTAGTGTTTCATTCACTGTGGCTTGTAAATATGGTAATTCATTGAGGTTTGATTCCGTTACCGACCGTCCTTTAAGGACGGCTGAGATTTCATTGCGGATCTTGTTCTGAACATCAGGATGATTAACAAGCTCGGCAATTGCCCATTCCATGGACCATAGAGTTGTTTCAATTGCTGCAACATTGATGTTTTCCACAATGTAGAGAACATTTTCTTCACTGATTTCTCCCTTCATTTGAGCATCTATTATATAATCAATTGCACAACTTATCCTGTGTTTTTCTCCATTTGCTTCCATTAGTTCCCTGCATTAAATTATATAACTTTTTGATTCAGGAAAATCATATGACCAAGAGAAACAGAATTGCATTTTCTGGAAAATAATCTAATAACAACAAAAACCAAGGGCATGTTTTCTTTATTGTTTTCAAGCCGTTTTCTGTTTTCGATTTTTCAAAACAGTGAAAACGCGTTTTTGAAAACAAGTTTAAACTTTACAAAGAAAACTCAAAACGACAAATTTGTCATTTTTGGTGTTTTCAGTTATAACTTGGCCAAAATTTTCAATTTTGGGTTTTTGAAAATAATTTTTCAAAATGACAGAAAGAACACATTTTCAACAATTTCAAAATGGATACCCAAAACACAAAACTTAAAATGATTTTAAAACTCAAAATGGAAAACTGAAACATGAAGAGAACAGTTAAGTGTTCTACCTAATAAATTTGGAGTCAACTAACTATATGAACTTGTTTTACCCAATCCATTCGGTTCATTGCTACTGAAAAATCAATGCAACTAGATCATTATGGCCATGCATATACTCCTTTTTTGTCTCTGTTCGATCTTTTTCCTTGGAAGAAATATTAAAGGGAAAAAATCTTTACCTTCTCTTATCAACATAATAATTGTTGAAGAATGAAAGTCTTCGCCTTTGCAAGTCCCTGCATTTGTTGAGATACCCCCTTAAGAATGGTCTAAGCAGTGGGATAAAGTCTCCATAGTTGTACTCAAAGCTCTGCGCCAACCGGCTTCTCTCAGAATTAAACTTGGTAGCCTCAATGAACAATGGATCGTCCTGCGATTCAAATTTGGCATCAAACATCATACGGTACATGATGTTATACAACATCAACTGCAACCTCTTTCTGATCACTAAGCCTTCTTTTTTCACTTTTTCATCATTTCTCAAGTGACAAACTACTAAATCCATTTCATCTTCCCACATATCGCTATATTGGTGCACAACTTTGTTGGTGAAGAATGGAAGTGTCATTATACGGCGCATTTTGCGCCAATGCTCGCCATAGACTGTGAACACCATGTCTTGACCATTACCCGTGAAAATGTCGAACACAACATTTCGTGGGCGGGAACCGAATTCCACACCTTGTGTGTGTAGGACTTGGTTGGCTAGCTCGGGATTCGATACCACTGCTAGGTTTTTGGTGCCAAGTTTGAGCAAAAATACTGGACCATAGGTTTGTGACATGGAGGCAAGGAGTTTGTGGTTCAAGTCATTGCCAACTTGAAGCCAATTGCCAAAAATTGGGAAAGAAGGCGGCCCGGGCGGGACATCGGCCGTGCGGGCTGTGTTGTGGTGGAGAAAGTGAATGATGAGGGGAAGTAAAGGAAAAGTGAGTGATAAAAGTTTAAGGTGAAAGGAAATGGATGAGTGGAAGAATATAAACTTGGTGCATACAAGAAATGCAATTGTTACAAGAGTGCAAAATATGGCTTTGTTGAGAAGACTGCCCATGTTTTTGTATCAAGAGAGGTAGAGGCTTGATAGAGGGAAAAGGAGAGTGGCCCTTATATAAGGGAATAATTTACATGGGTAGGAAAGTTGGTGAGCGTGTCTAATGGTTTTGGAAAAATCCCTATGGGCTGTCTCAAAATCTAGGTAGGAAATTGAAAAAAATAAATAAATATTGCAAGTCAAAGTGGGGTTGGTGGCTAAAATATGCATACTAGCCACTTATTTGTTAAGGCAAAATTGCACGCTTCATCTACATTCTTTATTTATTTATTTATTTATTTATTTTTTAACTTTTATTGCCAACCTTTATTTCTTGGCATTTTAAATCACGAGTTTCGACTTTTAGGGGGCAAGTAATCCCACCAGCAAGCTAGTGAGAAGACAAATTTGCCTTCATAAAATTTAAAAGCAATCATCTTCCTCAAGCCAAGGCAAACCCCGCCGACAATCCTCACAGTTCAACTGCCAATCCCAATCTTACGGCCTCATTGAATCAACTTATCTAAATTATGCCATGGGCTGACCCGTCTAGATAGGAGGGTTGTGCCTGGGCTACACATTTTCTAGATGTGTCCAGCTACCTAAAATGTGTGCAGGATCAATACATTTTACACCACTAGATCATTTTCTAGATGTGTCCAGTTACCTAAAATGGGTGCAAGATCCATACATTTTACACCACCACATGAGATAAATAAGTGACAACGCAATGTTGGTGATTCTTGAACTAAAACTTTTTCTTGTGAGTCTTCTTAATTGAACGGATAATTCTAAATGTATATAATTTGTGTACATAGAGTGTTACATAACACTCACATGGAATGGACCCCATCATGTGATTGGGACCCATCTCATGTGAGTGTTATGTACCCCCCTCTCTATGTACAAAAATTATGTACCCCTAGCAAAATCTTAATTGAACTACATGTCAATATTCACAGTCAATTCCTAGGTGAGAGGATATGTAAAAGGCTTGTTTGGCACATTTTTTCAAGTGAAAATTGATTTTTCTAGAGAATGTCTAGTTGAGAAGTTGTCAAACCTAGGTACCCGTTGACCACTTTTTTGAGAAAAAAATTAAAAAAAAATAAAAATTCAGCAACAGGGCGTGAAGCTGAAATCAAACAAAATATTTAATAATCATTCATTTGGTTTGATTTCCAACGACTTCACGAGTCTTACAATAACAATACTCTCTATATTGACACACATTTTCAAATTTCTCATCAGCACTTCTCATAGGTTTATACAAATGGCGTCGCAGGTAGCAAAACCTTGTTGAGGTACGCTCCAAGAGCCCAGATGGGAAAAATGTTTCTGTAGGTTGAGTAGCTTATCATACAGTTCTTATTGAATACTCCAACAATGTCCTGTCAATAGAATAGTAAGATTGAACATCAATAAATTATTTTGTTCGAACGTGTTCTTAAAAGGAAACTTCTCTCTTGAACGCACATTTGATTACAAAAATTCAAAATACCTGTTGTGGAAAGTCCCCATTTTCCATTTGTGAATTGATCAACACTTTAGCAGCACGATGCAATGGGGTTGGGTCACGGTTGGCCTATTAAATCCAATATTAATGAAACCATAAAAGTAGCTTCTTTATAAATCCGTAATAAGCACATAAATGATAGTACAACATAACAACACCTACTTGCCCAGTTTCAATAAGAGCCAGCATAGCCCATCCAGTGTTTGCATTATGCGATTTGTTCCCTTCAAGATTTGTGTATGCCTGTTCTCACTCGAACAAACAAATAAGCAAGAATCTGATGGCCCATTTGAAATTGTTTAAAAGGCCACTGGATATCATAAAAACTTGTAGTTCTTTAAAGAGAGGTAAAAATGAACGTGCTTGTACACTTTTTTACCTTGTCTTGGCATGAACGATAGCTTTCACCCCAGCCACCAGATGAAAGTTGCTTTGATAGAAGGAAATCACAAGCTTTTCTGATGCTATAGCTATTTTCGTAGGCCTTACCACCAGCAATCAATCCAGTTATGCCAAACCATGTCCCGTAGGTGTAACATACTCCCCAAGATCCGTACCTTGTGAAATTTATTAACAATACTTTTCATACCAAACCAACAATTTTACCAACATAAAATATGAAGTCAAGTATCAAAAAGAATCATTTTTTCCTCTGTATAAATTATAATGTGATTTACATGCTAAACAATCTGTACTCCGTCATGGACTTGGAAGTGATAGTTAAATATATAGGATTTGGGATTAGTATGTCTTCTTTTGAACATTTTGGTTGTATAATATATTTTGTAAAACCAATATGTCAATTTGATATTTAAAATATGACTAATCTGCTTGTATCCTACTTTGTTGAGGCACATGTTGGGAGTTTTTCTATCATGTGCCAGCATTCAACTTATATTCTCCTGCTCATGTTTCGCTAGGGGCATCATTTACTCTCATCTGTGCCCCAATAAATGATTATGTGATTTTTTGAATGTCCTTTCCATTCTTAGGATGGTTCTAAATGTAGTAAACTTCCAAAATGTGGAGCCTACCATGAGCCATCAGGGAGCTGTATGCTTTCGATGAATTTAAGTGCTTTCTTAACACATGCGTCGATTTCTTTACTCCGATATTCTGGATACAACGCGATAAAAGATTTGAGACTCTGTATTGCTGCAGACGTGCATTCGACATACCTGCATCATCAGGTTTACTAATTTTAGAAGCAGAAGAAAGATTATTGGTCATGTGAAACGTCAAATATTTTAAATGTAAATCAAAATCAGTCTCGGTCGACCCAGGCATTACGAGCCTGTGGTTAACTTTAAATTTGCAGACAATTATTCAGTTATTTCTTGAAAGAACACAGTTGAACTTGGCGATTAAATTCTTTCAATAGGAATTTGGGCATTCCCGTTTGCTTTTCTTTCTTTTTCCATGAAAGCCATCATAAAAATATACCTCAAAACATAGAGAAATTAATTTGTATTATGGATTCTCGGAAACTGAGAAGGTATCATGCAGATTATTTCTTGTCAAGATGAATATTCATTGATCTTTGTAGGTTTATAGTATTAGCCCTTGGCCAAATGACCAGAGTTTCAAGAAAATGATCTTACTGGTAATCAATAACTATATCCCCAAATGTTTCTGTTGGATTGATCAGCTGCAAAAAAAATCAGAAGCACAAAAATCTTGATCAACTACAAAATTTGCACTTGTAGAAACTGTATATGTCCACATTTCTCTCAATTACCTCCAACCAAGGATATGATCTCGTAAGCTCATATGATGCAAAACCTCCGCTGCTATTCTGCAGACCGTATTAGAATACCATGGTGTATAAGCACGCCATAGCTTCATTTATAAATGAAAAGACAACTCTTTACTGAAAAAAAAAATAATCTTAAATTGGAACTGCCCTTCTACATTAGTTGATGATTTCAACAATATCCTATTCACTCTCAGTAATATTTTTTTTGATAGGTCACTCTCAGTAATATTATGATTAAAAGAAATTTCTAATTATCATATTAATCTTTCAAAAGAATAATAGAAGAAGACTCCGAACCAATAGGAGTAGAGGATGAAGTTCAAGCCGAAGAAACAGATGCATTTTGCATCAGATGAAGCACATGGAAAAGCAACAGCATATGCATACATACAGGATTTCCCCATAAGTGCAATGAACAGTTGCTCTTGGAGTGGCCAAATAAGGCTTAGCTGATCACCAGATGGTGTAAGATCAAGTCCTAACTACGAGAAGGGGAGAGGGAGTCCATTTCAACATAGTCAAACCATAACCCTAAAGGATAAATATGTAGAACCATCACAAATGAATCTTGGGGATGAAAGTTTCACTTTTTTTGGACAAAAAAAATCATTTTTTCTTCATCCTTTGCATTGGAAGAATAGACTAAAAAATATTCATGGATCACTCAGTGAGGAAACTCCAAATAATATAATCACAAAACATAGTTGAACTCTAACAAATAAATCAATGAAGTGCAAAGTTGAACGCTGACAAATAAATCAATGTAGAGCAAATTGTATATCAATGAAGTGTTCCCCACAGTAAAGCTTTAAATAATAGGAATATGTCTTGAAGGGAGCATAAGTTATATTGTTTAGAATAAGTCTATATAGTACAAGAGTTAGAAATAAACCTGAAGGGATAGAATTAAATCAACAGCATCATAAAGATTTCTTGGTTCTAATGCTTCTCCAGCAATATCAGATGTCATCTGTGATAACAAAAGCGATGCCTGCATGCAAAATAGATTGACAGTTCCAAATGTAATAATTATGTGTATCTTCCCAATTTTCCCAAGTTAAAAACTATAGGACCTGAGAATTTTTCTCTTGCCAAATTAATAAGCACTCTCAGATTTTTCTTAAGTACCAAAAACAGATTACATCTTATGATTATATATTTCCGAAGTTCACAAGTTCGTAATCTGAATGCGCAAGATACTATCACGTTATAATCTCACTTTTTAGTTCTTTTTTTCCGCAAGATTGCAGAACTAACTCCATATATCTAGATTTGGAAATTTAAGTCTAAATTGTAGCCATAAACATAAGATTTTAGTACCATCACGAATCTTAGGAAAATTCATGCAGCGTTGTGATTACACGACAAAGATAAAAACATATTCAAAAAGAGAAAGCAATCCAATTAATTTCCAACCAATTATTTGTGATTAAAGCACCAAATAAAATAAGTTATTTCAAGCTCCCCTTAAACGTTCACATCTTATTTAACAAATAATGGTGGAAAAACCTTCAAGCCTTCTGCAGTGCAGTCTGATACTGGCCATCCACTGTCTTGAGTGGAAAATGGCCAACCACCTTTAGAAGTGTGGCGATACCATGAACTAATATTGCCTGAGCTGTCTTTCCTAATCTTCAAAACAAAATTGAAATATTAGATGAATTTAAAAACTAATATGACAAAACACAAACGAAAGCATAACAATTAGAACATGTTCAAGTCTTGTGGTAATTACCTGTGATATTTTGATGAACTCGTGTGCTTTATTAAGCATCAAACCATAGTTGTTGGTAAGATTGGTAGCCAATATCGCTTGGACTGAAAAAGAAACATCCCACAATTGAGATCCGTTGTACCCCTGCATTGATTTATTTACAGTAGGTTACAAACTCGAAAAAGTTTCTTAAGGATAGGATATAAGACAGTTGTAAAAACCAATTATATTATGCACTTGCATTTAAATTTCTATAATTATACAGCCATGATAAAAACAGTTCTGGCATGCTTAATATAGAGGATTGAATAGTCTTAACAGTATCAAAGAACATAAGTTAAGATCTTGTTCATTATACTGTCCTAAATCTGAGGTTTTCGAAGCATTGGAGAGGCATAGAATTTTAAGCTAGGAAGAAAAATATAATGAAAACCTGCATCTTCATGCCATCTTCGGCCACCCACAGGTAATCCTTTAGTCTTGAAAGATGTAATTTGACTGCCATCGAATTCGGATCATCAACCCAACAACAGAGCATGTTTAGTACCTGTTATCACATTGGAGATTATTCAAATTTTAGTTCTATACTTCTATTGTTTCATAAGTCGAAGAAATATATATCATGTATATTACAAGAGACAGAGAAATAAAATTTATGCCACTGCCTATAAAGCTAGCTACAAGATGACAGTGTGACAAGGGGAGCCTTTCGAAAGGCACGAAAAGGGACACTTTGCAGCAAGCTTCCTACTTCACTAGACCACTTTCGCCAAATCTAGATCTGTTCGCAATCATCATAACTGCAAGCAGACCGAGATTTGGCTGAAGGAGTCTAGTGGAGTAGACTACATCATGGTGTCCCCCCTTTTGTGCCTTATGAAAGAGACCCTGTCTCGCAGTAGCATGTGTTGTAAACGTTAATCCTATCTGTATCAATGTCAAGCATTTGAAAGAGTTCGGATAGTTCAGACCATAGTGTTTGAGATAGTACTAATCCTCTTTGCCAAACAAAGGAAAATTCCTTAACATAGTATCAACTGAAAAATGTACAATATTTCACCAATAAAACCATAGGAGATACCTTATTTACAGGTCCAAGACATACGTAATGAGTGTTTTCATCCTCATAATGTATATGTTGCATCACAATGCTTAGAGCCTTATGCTTTAGTTTAGAAAAAGGCCATTGCGTAAGAAGAGTTTCTCCAAACTTGTGAAGACCATCCCAGATGATATCTTGAATAGATGAATGTGGGAAGTATAGATCTTCCTGCGTCATAAACGGTAACATGCCAAAATGAATGAAAGGATAGTACAGCCTCCTCAAACTTTTTCAGAGGCACTGACTTGTCCATTTATAGATTAACTGATTAAGCCCTAATCCCTCCTTTTAATAGCAATAATAATCATAGAATTAGCAAAGCGCACACAGGTTTATAGCGGTACACCCTCAATGTGAAAGCTACATTCACACATCTCATGCACAAACAAAACGCCACTCCTTTATATATGTGGGGACATTAGTGCGACCTAATACATGTATGGACTGCCTAGCATACAAACGACGATGACGACAATGAGATAACATGTATAGAATATAAAAGGCCCAACAAATCAGATTGCAATCTGTGGTTGAAAATGAAGGAAAAGTTATTGATGTGATGGAAAATATTATTTTATTGAAAAATGTGTGGTTGAAAATGAGTAGAAGAATGAAAAAAATAATGTGTATCAAACAGGGACTTAGATTTAACAAGTGATTCAGCTAAACATGAATAACATGTATGTAAATAAACGTGAATAACATGTTATTTCATATCTTCTACACTTCAAAAATTCAAATGATTCTTGTCTTTTGAAACCAACCAGTTATTTGGCATCTCTAAATGCAAATCCAAAATATGGCATGCTTAGTCTTAGTGAACGTTAAACCCATCTAAGATAAGAGAAATTAATCGCAATAGAATAATTATTACCTTGGCGCATTGATGTCTGGCCAATTGCCAATCAATCTGATGATAAGGATGCGTGTAGAGCTCTTTTCTAAGTGATAGAACAGTGTTGTTAACTGGCCCAACATATCTCTTCCTGTATATATATGACATCGGTAGGTACACCATCCGGCAATGACACCACATACGCCCTACATCAGTTGCAGAATTTCATAATTACCTTTGTTAATTCTAATTATTTATTGAAACACAAAATTATAGTTTTGGTCCAACAAGTATACCATGTTGAACTGTTAAATAAAATGTGTTTGGCACATTTAGTCCTACAATTTTGAAAATTTAGCACATTGAGAACAATCGAAAAAGAAAGTCACAGGTGAGGAAAATTTGTTTAATAGATGTCTCTAAAATGGCATCAGAGATTTCTAGAACAATATCTGGATGTATGAACACCTGGAGCTTGTTCAACAAGGTACATTGAAGATTATTAAACAAGAAAAGGAAGTTAAAATGTGACTATTTTTTAGGGGAAAAAAATAGACATGCATTTTTGGACGATTAAGTATTATTATTGTACCCAAAAGTTTCCATTTTTCATGTGTCTATCACGGCTAGATTGGTTCCATAGTGTTTATCAAATTCCAAATATTTGGCACACTCTTGGAATTAGATCTCAATGACTGCTATCTTCTAATCATTGTGAATAAAATTGAATCGTGTTCAAGAAAAAAAAAATTAGGATCAAAGGAAGCAGTAATAACCTGGGTGAACAGGCAAAAGATAAGGAAGAAGCCATAATTCAGGAGGTAAAGGGTTATTGCCATTCCACTCATATACGCCAAGTACCTGGGAAGTTTTCAAAAGTACTCAATGTAACATCAAGTTCTAGAATATTATACAAATCAAAAATCTGATATAACTTTTACACGTGCATAGGTAGGGAGGGAGGGTGATACCGAGAGCCAAAATTTTCCCCATGAAGGAATGTAGGTGGCACCACCATGATCAAGAATCCATGTTCTTGCTTTCTCAATTGCCCCATCTCCACTTCTAATATCTTCACCAAGAAGTCTTAATGTAACATAATTGAGGGCTGTACTGAACAGGGTGCTGTGTCCTTCTATGTGCAAGCCCCAGCCTCCATCAACGTTCTACGGTTCAGTTAACTAATTATATCAGTTTCTATAGCAACAGACTTTTTCCTTAATAATTTTCTGTCATTTTTGTGTCTATCATTGCAACACTACGCTATACAAATAACTCATTTTCACAATTATATACCAATAGTTACTCATTATAGTATTGCCGCTTTTGTTTTCTCTTCTTTGTTTTTCATTTTTTCTTTTTGGCAATAAGCTCATGAACAATCATTTATAGCATACATTTTCTGATATGTTGAGCAATTACCAAGATTAGCCCGACTATTGCATAAGACATCAGTATAACTGTAGTTATTCTCATTCAATGATATTTATAAAATAACAACTAAGAACTACCTGATGATTATATAAATAGCGACATATCTCTCTTTGATGTTCTTCAGGCAAGATTATGTTTAGAGCATCCATTACAAACAAGGATATGACCTGCAAATGTTGAAATCGCTGTGAGTGAAAAGAAGTGATTTCAAGATTAAACATAAGAATCGGAGAAAAAGTGGACTCGAAAGCACAAAATTTATTATTGAAATCCTAATATTTGTTTATTACCCCACAAATTCAGGTGATGACTGATGAGAAAATTGTGATTGGAACGATAAGTCTGCAGGTTGTGAGGAGTACACATTTCGATATAATCTTTTGGACAGTCAGGCAAAAGTATGTCTCTCGCCGGAAAAACTGTTACCCTCATCGGCCAAGTCACCGTTCAGTGGCGATGCCACCGGACAGTCTCTCGCAGGCTATTTTGCCGATCGAGTTGCCCAATTTGCTAGTCAAGATTCTATGTTTAGGGTGTGTTTGAGCCACACTCTTTTTTTTTTTTTTTTTGATTTTAAGAATGTATTTAGAAATAGTAGATTGATGGAGAATGTGTGGTTGAAAAGCAATGAAAAGTTATTGGTGTGATTAAAAATATTATTTTATTGAAGAATGTGTGGTTAAAAATGAGTAGAATAATAAAAATGAAAATTTTAATGTGACTTAAATGGAGACTTAATCACAATTACGCATTTTTTTAAGTCACAAATTAGCCCGCCAATTTATTGATTACAACATTAAAATAATGGATCGCAAATAGTCTTTGTCCCACACCATCTCAATCGCCATGTCGGCCACGTCGCTAACTCACCATCATTGCCAATAGCATCACAACTCACCACCACTATACACATCACCGTGACATCCCCACAACCGCCTACTCAAACAACCACCCATCATTTCCACCACCACCTCCACCCACAACTCTAGTCAAGCACCTTACAATCACCTGCTAAATTCCACCATTTCTTCCGACCACCACCACCACGATTACTACACACATCGTCGTAGACATCTCCACAACAACCTGCTCCAACACCACCTACTAGCTCTAGATGCAACTCCAATCAACCATCGCACAACCATGGGAGTATCAATTTCGCCCAGGCCAAGCCCATTTTGGGGAGTTGGCCCGAGCCTAGGCCAACTCGTGTCACTGGCTATTTTTGGCCAATGATAAGTTGGGCTAAAAAAATAAAATTTAAAACCCAGTTACAAGTAGCTACACGCTGCATTTGCAGACAATTTGCTTGAAAAGAAATTGTGAACCAACTCGGCTCTGCTCGACAAGGCCCGAGCCGAAAGCTTGGGTCGAACCTAAATTTTTTGATCGAGCAAAAGCTCAGCTTGACTCGAATCAAAAGAACTCCAATCCATTTTTACTCGAACTGAACCCAATCTTCAAGTTTTAGCTCGACTCGTTGACATACCTAACAATCACAATCACTGAATGCTAAAATCCACCATTTTTTCCAATACTACCATGCCCACGGAAACCTCCCAACTACAGATCAAAAAACCACCTACACATAGTGGTGTCACGTGGAGCTGGAAAGAAGTCATCGGAGAAGAGAAGTGACATGGATAAAGATAGATCGTGCAAGTCGATGTCAAAAAAAGTACAGCACCACAAGTCATCAACTAGTGCGAAAAATTCCCACACCACCACCAACCAGAGAAACATGCAAAAGAAGAAGGGGAGGGAGGGAGAGAGAGAGAGAGATGACAATGGGCTCATGCATCGCTGCTTATGATGGTTGATGCTGCGTCAGTCGCCGGCTCACACGAGCTCCTGAAGAGTTGCCAAAGGGGTGGGGTGGGAATTGAAGTAGCAATTGAAACTATTTTTGAAAGATGGTGTGTATGAGGCGGGTTAATTTAATTTTATAATATTGAAAATTTAAAGTATTACCTGACTTTTGAATATAAAATTTTCAAATCCGATTTTTGAATTAAGAATTTAAAAAGCATGGCCAAATGCAATTTCCACTTTTTATTTTTGCAAGAATAAATGATAATAATAACAAAAAAGGCAAAAACGGTTATGTAGAATTAAAAAAATGAGAATATCAATTTCTTTTTGAAAATATTATTCAAATAAATATTGAAAATATAATTCAAACGTTATTTATTGTGAATTTTCATTATGCAAATATAAGTCTAACATTATTTATTATTTCAGTGGTTGAAGTGCCGATCGCTCCATCCATGTAAATTTTCATTATATTGATTTAAAACATTCAACTAAATAATAATTTTTGTTAAATAACAGTTTTTATGCATAAAATATTATTTTAAAGTAATAATTTGTCAGGTTATACTTTTAACAGCTCTTAACTAGAGTATATGCCAACAGAAAAATATTTTACATATTTTTTTTTTTATTAATCTCGTATAGTGTGGCTTCCGATTAGGATGGAAAAACACATGTCAAACCAAATATTTGTAGGGCCCAACCCTAAACGGGGCGAGAATTACTCGCTTAATCGGGTGTTCAGGTCGGGAACGGGGTAGGTGACTTCACCCCAGGCGGGTATGGGTAACAAGTACCCCACCCGTCCCGTTTAAATTTATGTTTTTTTAAGTAATTCAATATTTTAAATAGAAAACTCTACAAAATTTCATTAGTTCTAATAGAATATGGCAACTAAGATTATCTAAAAAATATGACAAGCATTAAAATGCTTAGTTTATCAGATATATTTGAATAATTTAACTTTTAAAAATATATTATTGTCTCACTTTAATGAATATAGACAATAAAATGAATTATCGAAAATTTAAAAAAAAAATTAAACGGATAGTAAACGGGACAAGGGCCCCGCCCTGTTGTTCCCTACATTCGACGTGCCACATCCATCAAGCTCGCGGTGACTCGAATTTTATTTTATTTAATATTATCATTGAGAAGCATATCGCGCGTACTTTATAATTGGAGTAAGTGAATATTATCTTTGCAAAAAATAGATGCACTTTCTGAACACAGAATTGAGAGTTTTTTGGAGAAAGGGTATGTTCCCTTAATATTGAATTCGTGTTTGGTTTAGATAAAAAAATAGATTTTTAATAAATTTTGATAAAAATTGATTAAATGAGTTGATAGAAATCATGATCTCGTGAAATGTGTGGTTGAAAATAAGTTTAGTAAAATGAGTTTTAAGAAATTATGACCAAACATGTGCTAAGATAGGTCGACAAAGTCAAACGTAGAAAAATGATAAACGGAAATAAGAGAGCTCTCACCAAGCCTGGCATGAGAAACAAAGGGCCTGCACAATCAGCAGGCCAGTGTCCATCTTCAACCTGAAGAGTTGAATAGAATCTTAAGGCCCTTTTCAATGTAATTTCCACTGCTTCAACTGTTATTTCTTCTTCACTTTCTACTTTAACCTGCTGCGGCAACTCTACCTCAACAGGATTCTCCTTTGCAAGCTGTAAGAAAAAGTTATGTCCATTCACAAAAAAGATAATTTATCCATTCACAAACACACCCTAACAGCACAATTCTGTTTAGTCGAGCATACCAAGCACGGTCCAGGTCCTACTCAAGAAAAATGCGCGATTAAGTTAAGTTTAACTTAAGATGGGTTGGTTGTCACCTGAAGTCGCAATAGCAAATCAGAACTATTTTTCATATTATAACGGTTGTTGTGAAACTCCTTGCGAATCTTTTCAATGGCAGCTTGTTCTTCGGGTGTTCCTAGGTTAGGATCAAATTCCCAGTACTGTCTACCAGAATGGTTATTTACACTTGTAAGCCATGGATCATCCCCTTCAGAAACTTTAAGCTTCCACATTCTCTTACTTCTTCCTTTCGAGTATGTTGATCAAAATCCTACTATAAAACTAGTTGTACTATATATAGGATAAGGTGCGGTGCGAGGTTGTCATTGCTTGAGAGTAGTTAAGTAAGAGAAGTTTTCGTGAGAAAATAAGTAGCAGATTGAAGAAATTATGAGATTGGATTAAGTTTCTCAACGAAGAGAAAGTGTTGGAACTTTGAAACATGTGTGAAGAAGGGTTCTTTGAGTGGCGTGTATTTATAGTTGGTGGAGTCACATCCAGTCATAGATATGAGCATGAAATTGTTAGCTATCTTGGGATATTGGACAGATCGTGAATCAGTAGCAAAATAAATGCTTCCTAAAAAAAAAAAAAACAGATTGAATCCCAATCTTGATTCTTGAGGGTTCCCACCGTCCCGCCCCTAGAGCATTGTGATTTGTGGAGGAGATAAATCACGGAATGTACTTTAGCAGGTCAGGATACAAGAGCTGACATTAGGGATAGCAAAAAAACTCGGCCCGGCCCGCCCCGGTGGGTTGGTGAGGTGGGATGGGATGGAGGAGGGGGTACCCCTCCCCAAACCCGTCCCGTGAAGAATAAAAAAAATTAATTAACAAGAAATTTTTGTAAAAAAATAAAATTATAAAATTAAACGAGGCGAGGGGTGTGGTGGGGGTGCCCATCAATAACTTTTCCTTCTTTTTCAACCATAAAATAATATTTTCTTGAAAAATGTGTGATGGAAAAGAAGAGGGAAAAATATATTTTGTAAATAATAAGAATCAAACAAGTGCTTAGATTATGTTTTTAAAGTATAAACATAAACCATAATTCATAAAAATAAAGATTTTAAATTTGGAATTGTGTGAAAAACAAAATGCCAACCAAACTTTTGACATTTTAAGACTTTAAATTTTAAACCAAGTCACGAGCTTTGATTCGAATACAACGCAGTGCCTTAATTGTGAATCACTTGATATGTGAATCAATTGATATGATACCATTTGATTCATATTTAAGGCACTAACTTCCAGAGAAAAAAAGAAAAAAATAACACTAGGCACTGCCAAACAGGATACTCTTTTTGGGCTTTTCATTCATTTTATTTTTTCAATTTTCCCTTTTGCATTCAAAATTTTAGTAACCATGGTTCAGTTTAAGCCGATCTATATTAGACCACTATAAGGACACACAAATTGAACGATCCGGTCTAGGTCTCACACACTGTTGCGTAGCATGACTCCAATGTCCATGACAACCATTGGGTTGAGAGAAGAGTTTGATTTGACATGAGTTTTGTAGTTGTCCATAATGGCAGCAAGTTCGTGCATTGAGCAGAGAGGATCTTAGTAATAGAGTTTGAGGAAGTCACGTTACAGAGAGCTAGCCTAAGGAGTTGGAAGCTCCCTACCAAGGTAGATGACAATCGGAGTCCATTTGGTTAGAAAACGTGGGGGCCAAAGACGACATCATCAAGCAGTGGTGTTGTCTTAATTTCAATATATTGCGAAAGCATATCTCAAAAAT
Source organism: Fraxinus baroniana (assembly GCA_903798355.1). Taxonomy (NCBI): domain Eukaryota; kingdom Viridiplantae; phylum Streptophyta; class Magnoliopsida; order Lamiales; family Oleaceae; genus Fraxinus; species Fraxinus baroniana. The sequence goes on along the minus strand of CAIGRO010043225.1, from coordinate 5,791 downwards.
TTATCCATTTGGGATTGAAACTTCGTAAACTTTGATATTGAAGATATTAGCTTCGCTATGGGTCAAACACAGCGTTATTTAAAAGTCGAGAACATCAGTTACATAAATTAAAATACATCAACCAAACAAGGTCTATTGGTGTCACTTGAGTTTTTCTTGCTAAGTACATTAAAAGGGGGCATGCTAGGTGAGTGGTCAATTAGCCACCCTCGTACTTCCATCCCCACAAAAGCGTAGCTTGTAGACTATTCTTATGCATTAAATGTGCAATTCTTAAGGATCACATGGACAACTAAGGGCCTACTTTAGACACCTTTGGGTCGAAAACCCATCAAGCTATAAAAATTAAAAATAACTAAGAAAATTTTTACTTTTAAATTAAAAATTCACTTATATATAGATAATTTACTTATAAGTAAAAAATTCTCTATACACCCCGATAATTTCTTTGAACTCAATCAAACATTTTGGATGGAAACAGTAATCATATATAAGATGTGTTGTTTAAAGGAATGTTGATGATAAAAATTCAACCAAATATTCTTTTTACAACACAAGTGATAAAATGAGTAAATGTTGTGAAGTGCAACTGTAAAAAAAAAATTAAATGTTGGAAAAAATTAATACCCACCTAATTCAGCGAAAAACAAAAACGAACGAAGAAAGAGACGGACAATATTTAAAAGTGGTTCGACAAAGCTCGACGTACGCAGCATAATGCAGGATAAACGGTTACGCCCAAGGTTCTAAAAGACGTAATGCGTGGCGATGCGTGGAGGCCGAGTTATGGGCTAGGCGAGCTCAAACGAGGCATGTGCGTAAAAATGAGTAAAAATGTGTTTTCTTATTTTAATATTATTTTAATTTTTAATCAATTAAAAATAATATTTACTAAACATTTAAAACATATTTATGGGCACTTTATACATTTTTTTTCAAAGTTTTTACTAAACATTTAAAACATATTTATGGGAACTTTATACATTTTTTTTCAAAATTTCCAAAAAAAAAATATAAGTTTCAAATTTAAATACAAAATAGTAAGTAAATAGCATATAAATTTAAATTTTATCTAACTCTTTATCGGATTCCATTTTCCATTATGTTTCAATTATGTTTCAACCACACATTCTCCCATCAATCACTTTTCCAAAATTTATAATTTCGTTAAAATGAGGGCCATGTTTGACAACCAAAATCAAAAATCATTTTTTTTTTCAAACTCATTTTTAACTACATTTTCACAATAAAATATTCGGTACAAAAAAACTCAAAAAAAATTTATTTTCTAATTACACATTCCCCAAAAAATCATTATACTAAAACTCATCCATTCCAAATGGTTATTTTCCCTATAAAGCAACAGTGTTTAGCAAGGAAAAATTCTGGATAGGGACCAAGTGCAACACAGGGATGCATTCCGATGTTTACACGTCAGTAAGTCTTGTGGACGAAATATACAACTAGTCATGTCTAGGCTCACAATGGAAGTTAGCTAAAGGTAATCTAAATGAGTGATTTTTTTAGGGGAAATGTATTTTGAAATAGTGATTTTTTGAAGAATGTATGGTTAAAAAATAAGGAAATGTTATGAGTTTGTACATGTTTAATATAATTTTATGGAAGAATATATTGTTGAAAATAAGTTTTGAAAAAATGGATCCCAAATAGGGACTTATAATCTCAAAAAACCTTGTCAAGCATGGGCTAAGACGTTAATATTGTCTTAAAAATCATGGAATATTGTTTCCAAAGTAATAAATATCGTATTAAAACCAAAGAAATTGTCAATATTACTTCCAACGTAGTATGTCCAGGTAGCCATTAATGAAGAACTCCTCCATTTGACCAATTAAATATTTAAATTTGAGGATATAAATATTCAGAAGATTAACTAAACTGTAATGTAGAAACCCTCAAGAAAATATATTTTAAGTGGGTATATTGGTGCAAAATCTTCCCGACCTTTTACCTTATTGTGCAATACCCCACATTCTTTCAGATTGACGGAAAAAACCCCTATATGACCTTTAGGGTGCAAAGTCCCCCCATCGTTAAATTTTATTAGTTTACGTGTTAAAAATAGTAAAAATAGTCAACATTAAAAAGATAATTATAGTTGTGATCCCGAACTTTTTATTTTTTTTTTACAGATTTTACCCAAACTTTGTATTTGTGTCAACCACAGTCTCAAACTTTTAAAACTTTATTTTATCTCCCAATTTTGAAAAGGTAAAATTGTAATTTTCAATTATTCCATATAGAATAATTGAAATAAAAAAATCAAAAATCAAAAAGAAATTTCAAATTGGGAAGAAAAAACTTTAAAGGTTTGAGATTGTGGTTGTAAAAAATAAAAAATTTAGATCGCAACTGCAACTATTATTTTTTTAAATTTTGGCAATTTTTATTGTTTTTAACTCATAAACTAACAAAAATGGACGTTAAGAGATCTTCTGTACCTCAAAGGTCATATAGGAGTATTTTGCGCCAATAAGCCCATGTTTCAATCACAGTTTAAAGATTTCTGGTGATTTACTATGACCTATAACATTATAAAAATTCTTATATGAGTCGATTTCATTTATGAGTGGTGATCTGATACTATATTTTATTATTTTATTGAAGAACTTAATTTATCAAAGATAGTTAGGACGAATTTATTTTTTTATTTGGAAATGATGTTGGGCAGTATATTAGCGATTGAATGTTTTTTCTTCACTAGAAAAAGGAGTGCAGTTCCAAATTCCAACAAATTTTGACAAAAAATATTTCAATTTTTAAGAAATCTTGTAAATCAAAGAGGACTCCTCCATTTGAATCAACAACTACTGATCAACCAATTTAACAAAAGAAAATTTGTGCTGGATTATGAAAACAAACCAAAATGAATAAAGGTAGGTAGTACCAAAAAATTGACTTTCAAAAGGCAGCTATCTTAATCGTCTTAAAGCTTGGAGAGCCTACACTTAGTTTCAAAAAGGTTGATATTAGCATTAACACTCGCTTAGGTGCTAAAAGTAGAAAGGTAGATGTGTAAATCACTTAGTCCTTGAACTAGGGAATCAATTTCCAATAGAGTAGCAGTACTATACTAATACTGCTTAATTCCTTTATTACTGTACAGTTGCACATTTCCGTGCCACATTGTAGAAGTCTTCTACTAGACGACTGACTTTAATAGATGGCAAAATATCTATAATTTTAGATGATCTTTGCTTAGTTAGGCACAATCAAAAGCGTGACAATAATACCTATTATTATCAATTAAGCTAGTGTTTGGCCCCCATTAATTTTTTTACAATTTTTTCTATTTTTTTTTTTATTTTAACCACACATTTTTCAAATAAAATAATATTACACACAAATCTAAAACTTTCAATTATTTTTCAACCACACATTCTCTCATCAATCGCTATTCTAAAATTTATAATTTCTTTAAAATGAGGGCCAAACAATCTCTAAAATTGATAGAATAAAAGTGAGTCTATGTTCCCGCGAGATGAACCATATCAAAGCCAGCTAAATCATCTCCGAGATAAAATCGTATACGATCTCACTAAGGTTAGCGAGCCAATATAAATTTTACAAACTTCTCCACGTCTTCAAAATTATCAAAGTGCGCATGATCAAACATTACTGCACATCCAATTAACAAAAGACACGAAGGATGGCAAATAAAACTTAAAACATACAATACATTCAATTATAAATTAAGCCCTCGTTTGACAACCAAAATCAAAAATCATTTTTTTTCAAACTCGTTTTTAACTACATTCTCGCAATAAAATAATGTACGAAAAATTCAAAAAAATCCTAATTTTTAACCACACATTCTCCAAAAAAAACCACCATTCTAAAACCCATTCATTCCAAATAGTTATTTTCCCTATAAAGCATCAAATTAGTGTTTAGCAAGGAAAAATTCTGATTAGGTGAAACGAGTTTTTTGATTATCGTTTAAAGGTCAACACCTATAATCTTAGATCGAATACTTTATACTTAGAGTCTGCTCGTCTAATAAAAGTCAACAATAACGATTAGTTTTCAATTTTAATTCGATTTTAATCTCTACCAAACAGACTCTTAGACTTTTGTTAAAATTGTAATAAAACGTATGGAGTATGCTGCATGTATAGGGTGGGGACAATTGGAAAAAATTCTAAATACAATGGTAATTTTTTTTTTACTTTTATTGACAATTTTCATACAAAGCAAAGTTTAACGAACGGTATTCGATATGATAATTTTTTTTCATTTTTTTTTTTTTTGGCAATTGGAACAAATTCTAAACCCAATGGTAGACAAAATTATCACTTTAATGGACAATTTTCATAAAAAACGAAGTTAAACGGACATCAAACTTTCAACATTTTCCAAGTGACAATTATATCAATCAAACATAGTTAATTACAATTCCCAATAAAATAATTTCTAGACAATTCAATTCCTAGTAAAACATTTTTTTTTCACCCATTTTCTACATTTACAATCAAACGAATCCTAAAATTCATTTTCTTTTCACTCATTTTTCACATTTACAATTAAAAGGGTCCTTAACGTTTTGCTTTTTCCAGCGTTGAAAATGTAGGTGCTAAAAGTAGAAAGGCAGATATGTAGATCACTTAGTCCTTGAACTAGGAATAGGGCCTATTAATCAAGGATTATTCTTGTTGTACTTGGGCCCGGAACCCCTCTAATAGGGGGGAGCCACTTGGCTTTTAAGTCACCCTTGTAGTAACCCAAGAAATAAGTGTAGCATCTCCCATTAATCAAATTCCAATAGAGTAGCAGTACTATACTATTACTGTTTAATTCCTTTATTATTGTAGAGTTGAATATTTAGAGGGTGTTTGGTAGGTATTAAAATCGGATTAAAATTGAAAAACTAGTCGTTATTGTTGACTTTTATTAGACGGGTAAGAATCAATAACGGCTATATTTTCAATTTTAATCCGATTTTGAGCCGTACCAAACAGGCCCTATATATAAAACTTCTCACCATCACTTTTCTATAAAAAAAATAAAAAATAAAAAATAAAAAAAAATCAATAGAGCGGGTTTAATCCGAATTTGAATTCTTGCAAGTTTTCGTTTTCAGGGAACGGCTTTGTTCCACTCATCCATCCAAGTTCTCCTATCCTTTATTCCGATATCTTTTAAAATATTTTCATCCCCTCACAAATTTTCTTTTGTTAAATTGGTTGATCTAAATGGAGGAGTCCTCTTTGATTTACAAGATTTCTTAAAAATTGAATGTATTTGTCAAATTTTGTTGGAATTTGGAACTGCACTCCTTTCTCTGGTGAAGAGAAAACATTTAATTGCTAGTATACTACCCAGCGTCATTTCGAAAAATAAAATAAAATAAATAAATCCATAACTAATCACGACGTTAATAATACTCAAAAGTGTAATTTGAAAACTTTGTAATTAGACTTTCCCCATATATCAAGAATAAATCTACGTCTTAGTTTAATAGATGGCAAAATACCTATAATTTTAGATGATCTTTGCTTAGTTAGGCACAATCAAAACGTGACAATAATACCTATTATTATCTATTAACCTAGTGTTTGGCCCCCATTAATTTTTTCACAATTTTAACCGTACATTCTGTAAGTGTTATGCCCTAGGTCCAATCAACTTTGGACATAAGCACTTTTAATGTATATATATAACCGATGCATATTTATGGCACAATCTATTATTTAATCAAATTAATATTTAATCAATTAATTAATAGATTCCGTAGATTCAAGTTTCGGTAATTTATTAATCACAAGGAGTT
>CAIGRO010043201.1:0-16607 GCA_903798355.1 Fraxinus baroniana | reverse complement strand
ATCAATTGGAAGATCTAACCCCATCATGCAAAGAACCAGAATTTATGGATTTAAGGTATGTTTCCGCTTTTATTTTGATGTTCTCATTGATTTCAACATGGATGGTAATTCGGTAATATTTGATTATTGATGTTTTGGATCAATAATCACTTATAAGTTTTCTAACATTGAATGCATTGGACATTCTCAACGTCTCATAAACTTTAAGTTTTTCAACTTGTTACTTAGACTTCAATGGTGTAACTTCAATGGTGTAGATTAAAATCAAATTTTTAGAAAGATTGTGACAGAAATTTTTGAAATGTGTAGTTGAAAAGATGTGTTAGATTGTTTGACTTTGACTTACATTAAAATCAGATTTCAGTTCGGCTCAAATAAACACAATTGACATGTTCTAAGCGTTGACATTTCAATTCTCTCCCACTGAATAAGAAAGTTTCAATTAGTATTTGTCATTCCAATTGTCGAAGGACAGAGATATTTAGAAATCTAAGCACCAACGAAAAATGAAAAGAATATTATTCTTAAGAAGCCATTTTTTCTAGCTGTATTAAAGAACAGAAGATGATAGATAATCGAAAATCTTGCTGAGAGATGGCACCTATAATGAAAAGTATCCATTACTATTAATTTTGTATTTTTATTTAAATACAGCCAAAATTGAATTAGTGGAGGTGATCATTTTTAGGCACGGTTGCCTAGATAAATGTCTAAAGGGACCCTCTAAAGTCACACATTCAAACTTTATCCTTGTGGTTGAATTAATAACGTGAGGTGAAAGCTAAGTGTTTAGGCTATTCTATAATAATTGGTTAGGTGAGATTTTTGTTTGAGGCAGGTAAACTTTGTTTCTTTAAATCTTCTGTTGACTTGGGCACAGTTACATAGTGGATTGAGCTGTGCTGCTCTACCGTCTGGTAGAGTAGCTGTGAGGAGGGGTGGGTTTTTTACATTTTTGGACGGTGCTTTATACCCACTTCATGTGAGGCAAAGACCTCTACCAGGCCTGGTAGAGGAGACTTTCTCTAGTGGATTATATGACGGGATTGAAGAAGAAAAATAAGGAAATAATTTTTTTATTTTGTATTTTCAATTTTGTTTAGTACTGTCACTCTTGGTCATGTTGAGATAATGAATTAAGGGATAATTGCAGCAAAAGTCCCAAATTTTTGCAACATTAGTAGATTTTTTCCATACCTTTATCAAACGTTGCAGCTATCACCCTAACATTTCCAACTGTTGCATGTGAGACCCTTTTAGACGGTTTTCATCCAAAATGTCGTTAGTTGGCCACTAAAATAAATTTTGACCATTTTCTAACAAAATAGGGAAGGGTAAAATCGCCTATACATTATGTACAAAGACTTGAGTTTAAGCTCCTCCATTAAGGCCCAGTAATGGTCTCGGTAAATCCGGACAAGTTGTTTAGTCTGACGAGCCCGACGTTTTAGCACCTTGGGTCGGGTCAGATGCTCGGGCTTGAATAGGATCAAGTCCTCTTTGGATATATCGATTCGCATTGGACCCATTGAAGATGACGATGAAGGATCAATCATGTCAATGGCGAAGGGTTTAGCATACCGAGACAATGGTTTTTGGTCAGGTTTCCTGGAGGAAAGAACAGAAAAGGGAATTTTGATAGTGATTGTTGTTTGTGGCGATGGAGATGGCGGAGCCACCACTGGCTGTAGAGGCGGTAGGTAGCATGAAGTCTCCGAAGAGATAGAGAAAGATAACTGTCATTGCTTTTGATTGAGTACGATGAAGGATCAATCATGACTGAGATTTTTGGTTTTGATTTGGGGAGGGGTGGGTGGGGTGGTGGTGGGGGATTGGTTGAAGAAGATGAATTTTTTTTTTTTTTTAAGAATGTACCCCTAAAAGTCAACATTTATTTTGGTGGTCAACTAATGATATTTTGGATGAAAATCGTTTAAAAGAGTCTCACATGCAATGGTTGAAAATGTTAGGGGTTACGACTGCAAAAATTTGGAGAAAGTCTGTTAATGTTTCAAAAGTTTGAAGTTTTTGCTGCAATTATCACATTAATTAATTGAACGTGGTATGACTAAGAAAATCTGAAGTATTTTTATTCTGGATTTGAACTACATTGCCCTTTTGATTAAAAATTAATAATTAGTTTTGGTACGATATTGCACAATGTTTTTTTACTTGTGCTGGAAGAACTAGTAGCTAGGGCTCATTGTTAATGACTTGGTTTTGCATAAAAATTCTAGTTGGAGTGTTTATCAATTTCTTAATCATTTTTAAGTATTCTGTAGAATCAATGAATTTTTGTGTTTGCTATCTGTGGGATCACAATCTCAAACAAAATCATAAAATAAAAAAAAATAAAAAATAAAAACCTAGGATTGATTAGCTAAAGCTAGGAGTATAAGCGAAAACTGAAGGAAACCAATAATAATGGATGAGTAAAAGTGAAATGCGGACCAAATTACTTAAAAGCAAATGAAGAAAATCATACAAATCTTGTAATATGTTAGTTCTAAACAACTCCATACAACTAATAACCAATCATGTAAAGGAACAAAGAAAATCGACAAAAAAAAAATAAAAAAAAATGAAAGAAGTGGCAGTGCTTGTTTTTCTTTTTACCAAGATCCTCCACCTAACATTCCATTCCAGTATCCATTTGAATTATCATGTCCCTTGTTGATCTGATTATTGACTTCATCTGTGCCCGAATGACGTTGAAACATAAGCCTTCCATCAAAGGATAAACCAATGGCTGCTGGTTTGCATTCTTGAACTGGAAAACCTGATACAAGAAGTGCATTAGTTTCCACATTTAATGTGGGGAAAATGGAATTCAATCCCTTTGAGGCTATTCCAGTCCTCGGCAAGTCTAGGGCCGAAACCGGATTCGAAGATGAAGAGTTGATGTTATTGTTGTTCTCAATCTTTGGGTATTCAAGAAAATGAGGAATAGAACCATGATAGTACTCTTGTGGAGCTGCAGGAAAAGCTAGGTTTAGATCTTGCCTATTAGGGTTTTGATCAGAGAATTGAGAGATAATTGGAGGGTTCAGATCAGGAAGTTTATCATGGGAAGAAACTGATGTTGATAGTGATAATGATGATGATGATGAACTAAATGTAGACTTCTTGTTCTTTCTCGATCCGCCCCCCACTGGAACATTTCTGAGGGTGCCACCTTCAGTCCAGTACCTTCTGCAAGTCTTGCAGAAGTATCTTGGTTGAGCAAGACTGTAATTGTTGTAGTAACAAAACTTCGTGTTCGTCGAATGACACCTTGGACAGTTAAGGGCTTGTTCATTTTGTGGCCTCACTTTTTTCTCCACTAATGGCCTTGAGCATGTATTTTCAGTTATTTCTGGCATGGATTTTTCCACTCCAATTTCCTGAAATTGAACCGAAAATTAAGCTAAAACCTTTTTTAGCACTGTCTTATTTGGCTGTGTACTGGACATATTGTTAAGAGAAAGCTATGAGACAGAGAACTAGGTAATTTTGATTTTGAGGAATCCTATATAATGGAAAGATGAAACAAATTAAGAAAAACAGAGAAAGAATATACCTTTTTTCCAAATCCTTTATTGATTAACATAGATTCAAAAGTGGAAGAATCAAAAGTGCAGTGCTAAATTCATCTACTGATAAACTATTTCAAACTTCATTTAAAGTACTTCCAAAAAAAGGAAATGAGGCTTAAATTTCATTAATTTGTATGATATACACAATTCAGCGCCGTGCGTGCCATGCGCGCGCGCACACACTCATATATGTATATATCCTTGAAATCTGCAGCCTTCTTCTTCATCTCTGAAAAAAAAGAAAAAAGAAAGACTACCAAGAGACTGTTGAGAACTATCGAGAAGTCTACGCACCTGCGTCCAGTGAGAAGTATCCATGAATTCGTCCGAAGAAAAAAGTTGCAAAAAGGCAAGTGGATGTTCTCAAGTTAGAGAAAATTCAGCTCCTTTATCTGCTTCTGTTTTTGATGCAAGAAAAGAATGTTTTGAGTTGTTTGTGTTTGTTTAACTTTATTGATGATGGTATAGGAAAAGAGAAAAAGGGATTGTGTTTGTTTTGACTGCTCTAATCACACTCCATATTTTATTTTGTTTGTGTTTGAACTTTTGTCTCAACAAACATCTAATGTTGGGAAACTAAGCAAAAAATCTCATGACGAGTAACGATAAAGTAGATTAAAGGATTGAAATACTCTACTTGGCACGTTAACCTTGGGGGTGAACCTAAATTGGTAGAGGTGATATCACTTTTAAATCATAAAAAAATTTAATGCTCCTGTGAGTGCAACTATGAATGTAAATATACTTGTATATTGTGGTGGGTTTCTGCTTTTTGACTCAAGATTAATGGGGGGATTCTTGATTCTTAATTTATTGTCATCTGATCCCACTGAAATCTATTTTTGCTTATGGCCAATTTCAAGGTATTTTAGTCTAGGGTTTGGTTTGTTTTTGTGTAACCTGATTAATATAAAGTTTTGCTAAAATTTTGTTCAACTTTAACTAGTTAAAGTAAAACTTTTGCCACACATTTTATATGACCCACATTTTTGTCAATACTATATTTCATCAACTTTTATCAAAATCTGCTAAAACTTTTATCAAAAGCGGTTTTATGAAAGATGCATTGCCTTTTAAAAATGGAATCCATCTCTCTAAATGATGTTCTCCCAAGACTTGAAGAAGAAAAGCATATGAAACAAATTATCTGTGTTTAGGATGTGACAAATCTCTGTATCTAATAGGGGTGTCCGTGGGTCGATTCGGTTCGATTCTGCTCGGTTCCAGAATTTTCGGGTATTTAATAAATGGACCCGTCGGGTCCAAATATAATTATGGAACCGTTCGGATTCGGTTCGGTTCGGTTCAGTTCAGTTCCTTTCGGTTCCATACCATAATTAAATTTTTTAACATTTACAGCAATATTATATAAATATAACTAATGACATTTCATTTGTAAAGTATACAAATTAACGTAGCCAAATTCAAAAATATAAAAATAACTAGATGTCGAATAACACTAATTCAATGCATACAAATACCAAAAAGTAGATATTAATACTTACCAATCGGGTTGGGACGGTTCCAATCGGGTTTGTATGTATTGGGCTAAATTGGAATTGGTAAATTGGTAATTGAATGTTTTTATTTAGGAAATGATTTTATTTATTATGAAATGATTTTATTTATTTAATTAATTTGTTAATTTATTTAGAAAAAAATAAAATAATTTAATTAATTCAATAAAAAAAATATAAAATATTTATTTAGTTTCGGGTCTCATTCGGTTCTTCGGTTCTTGGTCTAGACCCGAGACCCGACCCAAACCTTTCGGTTCTCGATTCGGGTACCCGTTCGGGTCTTTAACTTATGAAGAACTGCTCGGTTCGGTTCGGGTTCGGTTCGGATATTTTGGACACCCCTAGTATCTAATGTTTGCTTAAGTCCATTTACGTACTTATTATGTTGAGATTGTGGGACGGTAATAGTACAACCTCGATCTAGAATGTTAATTAGCAATAAACATATTCAAGATACCTCTCTCAATCTATTAGTGATCTTCACCAAATTGTGTTGATTTATTTGATTTCGGCTCATTGAGATAGGAATAAGCAAAGAGATAAACTTTGCATACATAATTTGATATAGGTTAGAAAGTGAAGTGTAATCTCTACATGGCATCTTAACTTTTCACGATGTTGTCAAAGCTCTTATTACACCATCTTTCCTTTTGGTTTTTTTGAATGTCTTTTCTAATGAGTCTTAAAGGGTTTAATTTTGAATGTTCAAACTCTTCATCATATCGTGAGATTTAAATATTATAATATGCGTTCTTTTGGGAAAATCATTTTTCATGTGATAATTTTGCCTAAAAATATTTCAAGAAATATGTAGGAGCATTTATTCAAGTAGTTACCTTATTTTCTAGCTAAAACATTCTTATAGATAGATTTCTTACCAATCATGGCAGTTCATGCAGAAGAATTTTTTTTTGGGGGGGTACAAAGAACCTTTCTGTAAGCCAACACAACGAAGAAATATAAGTCTAATGACCTCTAGATCCACTCTTTGTAATCTTATTAACTATAGGTGCAAGTGAAAAAGTTCAGAAAAAGAAAAAAAATAGGAAAAAAACAATAAAAAAACTTTTTAGAGAAGAAGATGAGTGTGCATGTTGAGAGTAGGGGTAGGGTGAGTGAATCGAGAGAGGACAAAAGGCCGACAAAAAGAGGTGAGATGGGTGCCCAAATAATGCGCTATAGAATTGAAGAAATCATCCTTTGATGGGGACGCAATGCACTGTTTGAATTTTTTCAACTGCCACACTTACAGCTCTCTCAGTCTCAGTATCTCAGTTGCATTTATGCATAGGTTTTAAAATGGTTTTGGATAGTATTAATGAGATAAGTCCACTTGCATAATTTAATTACGAGTTGGTGAGATACAGTAATGTTATTTCGAATTCAAAATTAATTTCTATAAATCGTTTAGGACCGTGTATTATAAAGTCCATCACCATATATAAAGTCGAAGTGAGGCTATAACGAATAAAAAATTGGATAGAAGATACAACAAATACTAAAAAGGTAAAAATCATCATACTTCTTCGTTTCTATCTTGCTTTTCCTTACTATTATTGAGAATTAAAATCCAATCCAAATTCTACCACCAAGTTACAATCGTAGAAACAGAATAGATATTCCCTCCGTCCCATTTATATAAGTTGATTTTGTTTTTCACACGAATTAAGAAATATTATTTAATGTTATTGAATAAGCAATTTTTGTTAAAAACTTTCCTAATTTATCCTTATTTGATTATCGACAACTAGTAGTAAATTATTGTTGGAAGTAGTAAAAAAGTTGAATGATTTAATTTTCAGTTCTCACATTCATAAATTATTTGGATCAAATTCATTTGGAACCATAATTTGAATGTTTATAACAATTCAAACCAAAAGAATAAGAGGGGAAATTGATTATAACTAGATAAATTAAATGAGGGTATATTAGTAAACAAACAAAACGAAACATTCTCAATAACAAAAACAGCGCTATATAATTGAGGGAAAAAAAAAATAAGGAAAGTCAGTCTATATAAATGGGATGGAGAGAGTATAAGAATACGTGAGATTTATAAAAGTTCACCTCAATGTGAAACTACGTAATCTTTCATCGCTGCACTAATTCACCATATGTAAGAAAATCGCTCACCATATCTTCAATTACGTATCTCATTCTCCTTTTAATGGTAATATAAAACTCTTGGGAAGGCTCCCTATTTATAATACATATTAGAGCATAACCGAAATTATAAATGTCAAATTTCGAACTGTGCTTAATGAAATTTTGATCAAGGGATGGAGCCCCTCGCACACCGAGAATGAAGGCTTTCTATCCCCTTTCAACTTTCACGGCAATTCGCATTCTAGTTTTACAGAGCGACAATAGGTACGCTTCATAACTTAATAATCTCTCACTTGGAGACTATCCACCATCAGTGACTCCTCTAGAACAACAAACAACTTGGCAATCCTCAAAAGAAGTTCAACTAAAGTTGCACACAATTTTAATTTCTGGATCAGAATAGTCTTTACTGTCCACCATCAGTGACCCCTCTATAACAGCACACAACTTGGCAATCCTCAAAAGAAAAGTTCAACTAAAGTTGTGCACGATTTTTATTTTTCGATCCGAATAGTCTTTGTTAACATGTTAGCCTAATTTTTGTTCTCTCGAATATTTGAGATTATCAAGATTTCATCTTTTAAAGTCGATCTAATGAAGTGATAACAAGCCTGTATATGCTTTGTCCTTGCATAATACACATGATTCTTTGCTAAGTAAATAGTACTCTAACTGTTACAATGCAACACTCTTCCAATAATTGTGACCCAATTCTTCTAAGACTTCAACATCTCTTTACTAGCTTTGATTACAACAAAATACTTAGCTCAGTAGTGGAAAAAACAACTATCTTATGCAACTTAGACAACTTGTACTATCCAAAGTGTGTGAATATCCAGTAGTACTCTTCCTGCTGTCAATATCCCCCATACATGTTAGCCTCTAAATAGCTATATAATCCCAAGATTGATTTTCTGAAACATAAGGCTGAATTTGCAGTATCTCATAAGTACCTAAGAATCCACTTTTCTGCCTTCCAAGGCTATTTATCTGGATTGCTAATATATCTACTCATAACTCCCACTTCATGTACTATGTCCATCTTGTGCACACCATGGTATACACAAGACTGTCAATAACAGAGGCATAAGCTATACTTACCATGTAGGTCTGCTCCTGCTCCTTAGATGGTAACTGCTCATTGAATAGTCTAACAAGCGAATGGAGTTCTCACTTGTTTTGCATTATCCATCCTAAACTTACTTAGCACATTCTTTATATACTCTTCTTGTGATAGTTTTAAGATGTTATTGTCCCTAGAAATTCTTTTTTCCCAAGGATTTGTTTTGTTACACTCAAATCCTCCATTGTAAATTACATGGATAACTCATTTTCAACTTGTGAATTTCTTGTTTGCAAGCGCCTACAATTAAAATGTCATCAACTTATAGCAACAAGATAATATTGAAGTTATCAAGGTTCTTTACATAACAAAAATGAACCCCCTAGCACCTTATGAAGTTATTACTACCCATTAATATATATCAAACTTCTTATATCATTGTTTCAGAGCTTGTTCAAGATCGTATAAACTCTTTTGAAGTCTGCACACTATTTTCTTATTTCCTTGTCTTTTGAAAACTTTTGGTTGTATCATCTAAATTTCTTCCTTCAAATCACAATGAAGAAAAGGCTATCTTTACATCCAACTTCTCTAGCTACAAGTCTTGCCCACTAGTCCAAGTACTACTCTACTTGTGGTTAATTTCACCACAAGAGAGAAAATTTCGGTATAGTCAATGACATTTTTTTTTAACTAAAATCATTTTACAACCAGCATTGCTTTATATTGCTTGCTGCCATCATGTTCTTCTTTTACCTATAAAGCCTTCTTTGCTTTTGTTAACTATGTCAATTTTCATGTTTGCTTGGAAAATAACGTGTCCAACTCATCTCTTATGCTCAACTCCCACACTATAACTTTCTAGTTCACCTCTGTTAGTCAACAATAGAATATAATGCAACACTGAATAGCATCTCTATGGAGGTCTAATAGTTTGATGGATCTTTTGAGTTGAGTCACATGGGCATTCTTATGTACTTCTAGGGCTATATTGTTTTTCTTTTTTCACCATTAGAATGCTCTTAACTCAAACACTAAAAGATATTTCAAAGGGATCATAACATGTTTATTAACTTCAGAACTTGTACCTATAGGATCTGTTCCCAATACGTCCTTATACAAGAGACTTTTACTTGAAGATGACATTTGTGCTCTGGATAAAATTCCGACCATCTTGGAAATAATAACCAAACTCATTATCATCATACCCAATAAAGAAATACATTTTTTATTTAGCATCAAGTTTGCTTCTTATAGTATAATCAATGTGAATGAATGGAACACAACCAAAACACTTTCACATGAAAGGTCTACCTCTTTACTGTTCCAAATCTGCTCTGCTATTGTGCAATCCAATGGTGTTGAAGGGCATATGTTGATCACATAAGCTGCATTGAAAACAACCTCTAGTCATAACATCTTTGGTAATTCAACATGCAGTCTCATACTTCTAGCACGCTCTTTTAGAGACATATTCATCATTTCAGCTACCATTCTGCTAGGTGTTCTTGGAATGGTCTTCTTCATCTTGACTCTATTTACTTCATGAAAACATCTCCATATTCTTCTTTATTACCAGAATACAAATACTTCACCTTCAAATATATCTAATTTTGAACCACAGTTTTTGGACTTTTGAAGGCATTAAATACATCAAATTTATTCTTCAGGAAATAAACTCATTCCTTTTTGTTTTGAGTTATCAATAAGTTATACATAATAATTATTGAAACCTCCAAGGAAAGTAACAGTTGAAGATTCCCATACATCCGTATGAGTCAACTTTAATTTTGTATCTTTTTGCTCCCTTCTGATTTTAGGGAAACTATCCCTTTTATACTTGTTGAAAATATAGTCTTCACACAAATTGTATTCAATAGATTTTAATCCCGGTAGCTTTCTTCTAGACTCACTCATGTGTCCTAGCCTACATTGCCACAAATTAGATTTAACAACTGAATTTAGGTCTCTACAATTAGATATGATATAAAGAGTTCTAGATTTACTTCCTCAAGCAACAATTATAGCTCCCTTAGTGACTTCTTAAACTCCAACATCGATGGTCCGATTATGACCTTCATCATTAAGTTTCCCAATTAAGATCAGATTCCCCATTAGTTTAGGTACATGTTTCACCTCACGAAATTTCCACATAGACCCGTTTGACATCCTCGACAATATCTATATGTTTCCCATCATCAAGAATGTATATTTCCATAATTTTCATCAACTTAGTTTTCCATAATCTCATTATGTGTAGTGGTGTAAAAGAAGATCGTTAATCCATCATCTAAGAATCAATATGATTGTCAACCAACAAAAGTAAAGCATCATGTACATCTTCAATCACCACATTTACGCTACTATTATTCTTTTCTTCCTTCTTCAATGCTCAACAATTCTTTTTCATTTGGGCAAGTTGCTCAATTGGTACTAGGATTCAACTTAAGTCAGAAAGCCGTGAGGGGTAAAATGAGCTCAGGCTCTCCCAAAACGGACAGTACGTACGATATGATAACGACTGTAGCGCAAAGTAGGACTTTACAATCATGGCAGCCTAGCAATATACTACTTATGCGGAAGTTGTACGTCGAGCGGAAGCAATCTCTAGTATTTTAGGATTGGAAAAGAAAACCCAGCCTAGTGTTGAGTCTTCAATAAAAAGAAAGTGGCAGGTCACGACAAAGAGAAAGGCAAAGTCCAAAATAAGAAAGGAAATATTTGGTCAGGCTCAAACAAAAATTATCCTCAATACCTTAAGTACAACAAGTGACACTTGAGTAAGTGTCTTCAAGGAAAAATGATATGCTATATTTGTGGTAAGACTGGTCATTTTCTTATAGATATCCAAAGAAGAAGGGAAACATTGATTAGCTTAAGAAAGAAAATGCCAAAGTGTTTGCTTTGAGAGGAGAAGAGGAGGATCAGAACACAGACATAATAACAGGTATGTTACCAGTATCTGATATACTCGCTATTGTCCTTATTAGTTTTGGATCCACGCATTCATTTATTTCTACAATTTCTATAGATAAGATTGGGAATAAATGCATAAAAATGAATAACATTTTAGATGTTGGTACACCTTCAGGCGAAGTCATTAATACTTGTCAAATGGTTAAAGATTTTAAGTTAGAGATCAAAGGAAAAGTACTAAAGGCAGATTTGTACCTCTTGAGAATGAAATACTTCGATGTAATTTTGGGTATGGACTGGTTGGGTAGAAATTATATAACTATCTTATGTCATGAAAAGGAGGTTCTACTTCAAAAACCTGGGGACGAAGAATTTTGATTCTTTGGAATAAGAATTGGGACTCTACCCCGATTAGTGTCAGCAATGAAAGCGGAAAAGATGTTGAGAAAGAATGCATGTCAAGGACTTTTATTGAATATAACTAGTAAGCCCCAATCCGAATGAAAAGTGTAATATGTATCTGTGGCTAAGGCGTTTGTTGATGTTTTTCTTGAAGGTTTACTTAGTATACCGCTAGATAGACTAGACGAGTTCACAATTGACTTGACCCCTAGAGCATTGCCAATATCTAAAACCCCTTACAAGATCGCACCAAAAGAATTGCAGGAGTTGAAGATACGCGTTTCATCCGACCTAGTATATCTCCTTGGGGAGCGCTAGTGTTGTTTGTAAAAAGGAAAGAAGGGTCCATAAGGATGTGCAGTGATTAGGGGATACTAATCGTTTGACCATAAAGAATAAATATCCACTCTCAAGGATAGATGATCTTTTTGATCAATGGAATGGTGCAAAGGTGTTCTTAAAGATTGATTTGACATCAGATTATCACCAACTCAAAACAAGTATTGCGATATCCCTAAAACAACCTTTAGAACACGATATGGGCACTATGAGTTCATGGCGATATCATTTGGGTTAACCAATGCACCAGCTATATTTATGGACTTAATGAATCAAGTTTTTCATCCATATTTAGATTGATTTGTTATAGTCTTCATCGATGATATATTGATATACTCAAAAAATAAGCAGCTGCATGAAGAGCAGTTAACAGTGGTATTAGGTATTCTCTGAAAAGAGAAATTGTATGCCAAATATAAAAAAAAAAAAAAAAAAAAAAATTAGGCGAAAGTTACGACCATCTTCAAATCATGTCACAAAAATTGTGCGACTTTTACAGGATATTTTTAGCTTTGGGCTCCATTTTTTTTTCGAAAATTCATTTTTTCGGAACTTATCTTCAACAACAAATTCTTCCATAAAATAATTTTACACTTAAATTCAATTCTTTTTGTATTTTTTAACCACATGTTCTCTAAAAAACCGTTATTCTAAAACATAATTTCTCAAAAGGTGGCTCAAACAGGACTCAGTCAATTTTAACCCATTATACCAAATATCATACCCAAAAATAAAAGGATTTTGCTAATTTTACATAAAAATGTACATAAACGATTATCGAAAATGATGTGGAGGGAAAATATTTGACGAAAAAGTTGATTGTATTTTAAACTTACAAATGATACTCTATGTGGCTTTATATAATCCAATATATATAAATCTTAATATATATGTAGTAAAGAGTCAAAATAAAATACTACCTGTCTTTTCTTTTTTAGGGCATGTTTGAGCCCCATTTTTTAGGTTAGAATATATTTTGAAATAGTAGATTGATGGAGATGTGTGGTTAAAAAATAAGATTTTTTTTTGGATTTATATATAATATTATTTTATTAAAAAGTGTGTGGTTGAAAGGAAGATAAAGAAAAATGTATTTAGAAAAAAAAAAAAAGAGGATCAAACAAATTCTTAAATTCTCAACTGCTAATTCATTTAAGCTTTTATTTAATAACATATATATTCTATTACTGCTAAATTACTAAATTAGAAATTACATTTAATTGACTAAATGTTACATTTATAATAAATTAAAAAACCATAAAACTTAGTCCGTGAATACAAAGACCTGAAAAGAATCATACTTTTTATTCACACACTTTCCAAAAAATCGCTAAAAATGGGGATCAAACAGTCTTTACACTTTTATTTTAATGTATTTAGTAATTAATATTATTACTTCATTACAATTGATTATAAATTTTAATAAAAACTATAATGAAATTAAATAACATAAATAAAACTAAATCATTAAGTAATAAAGGATATAATAAAGATTAAAAGTTATTTTAGTAATAAAATGAAGGATAAAATAAGAAATAACTAATATATATTACACCAAATGAACGTTACAACATTGTCCATTATTGTTTTTGATGTGAAACATTTTATTCGAATTAAAAAATTATTTTTGCACCAAATTAAGCCCTAGTTTGACAAAAAAAATTTATTTTGGGGTAAAGAATGAGTTTAGTAATTTTTTGGAGAATATGTCGTAAAAAGTAGAAAAAAAATCTTGGATTTACACGAAAATATTTTATTTTGAAAATGCGTGATTGAAAATGACTAAGCTATTTATATACCTTGGTTGATAGATTGATGACGTGGGAGTAATATAATAGTTTGATTAAATGTGTAAGATATGATGTGAGATTGCGTCAAGTGTAAATTCGATAAATTAGAATGTAAATCAGGATGTACATATAACAAGATTAAATTAAAAATAAGTATGAGAACAAAAGATTTTTGAAAGAATAATTACTAAATATGGCATACAATTTGACAGTCATTTTTAAGTTGGGTTTGAGATGAAATTTTTCTCACTTCAGTTCATTTTTCCGTTTGCGTTTTTTCTCATCGAGGAAAAGGATAAAAAAAACTACCCAAATATTTTAATAAAATTAAAAAAACTTCTCCGAAGTTCGGAATCTTGGAACAATCCTACACCTTGGGTAGGAAGCAGTTGGAATTGCAAATGAGTAGCCCATCAACAGCGCCATGGAAGCAGCTTCTTGTCAACTCAATCCACTCCAATTCCCGTCTCAAACACTCTTCGTACTTCCAACTTGTACGCATATTACACACAATTTGATTGCCCATTAATCGCTTTTTTCTAAACTTCTCTTCTGTTTTGGTTCTTGGATCCGCAGGCAACTGTTGCATCCAATGGTAGACCTTCCAATCGCACTGTTGTTTTCAGGTTTGGATTTTTATCTTCCAAAGTGTACAATTTTGAGACTTTCAGGAATTTCATGTGGGCAATTTTTTTATTTTTATTTTCCAGAGGATTCCAAGATGACAGCGACAAGATTCAAATTAACACCGATTCTCGATCTCGAAAGGTTTTTATTCTTTTTTTTCCTTCTTTCTTTGACAATATATTAGCTTCGATTTTGTAGTTTAATCAGTATGTAGGATCTGATTTTTTTAATTTTTTTACGTGGGTTGGGTTCATTGATTTCAACTCTGTGCATAGAATCTTATGGAGTTAAATA
Source organism: Fraxinus baroniana (assembly GCA_903798355.1). NCBI lineage: Eukaryota > Viridiplantae > Streptophyta > Magnoliopsida > Lamiales > Oleaceae > Fraxinus > Fraxinus baroniana. The sequence goes on along the minus strand of CAIGRO010043201.1, from coordinate 1,975 downwards.
TTTCAAAGCTGATCCAACTTTGGGTGTGGTAACGAGTAACTCACCAAACTTCGGAGAACGCAAAAGAATTATTTTATTGCGACAAAAATTTATACAAATGACACTCGAAACTTGTATTCTCACTAAATTACTGCATTTTATCTCTCTCACACCACTCTTTCTCTATTGTCTCTCTTTTCCTCTGCTTCTCTCTTCACTCGTACACATCACAGATACATGGAACTCATATTTATACAAGTGATAAGTCATTGGTCTCCTCTTTCTAGTATATTCTAGTATGTTGGTGGTGGTTGATTGTTATACAATCGTGTTGTTCAAATATTGCTAAATGAGAAATTGATCAAATGTGGTTGAAAAAAAAAAAAAATTACCTATGCCATTTTGCCATGCGGTCGAATGGCTGTAGACAGGGACATCAAGTTCGTGTTCTGGTTACTCTATGCGGTCGCATAGAAGTGCTCTATATGACCGCATAGAGGAAAAATCCGGCCGTTGGACAAATTTGTTTCAAATTTGTTTGGCACTTTTTCAACCTCAATTTCCATCTTTTATGAAAAATTGGCACTCATACGAAAGTGTATGAAGGAATTCTATGAATAGGAATAAAATTCATAGTTCATACATATCTTTTTCTCATTCACATCCACAAAACTCTCTCAAAATCTACTTAGAATTTTTTCATATTACTCTTTTTGTTTCCTTTTTTCGGGTTTCAAAAGTGCCATTTGCAATCCAATTCTTGACTTGAAATCCGCTAAAGTTATTTGTGTGTTGGTCCTTTAGCATTCTCATTACCGAGAGGGCGCAAATAAAGTTTTTAAGATAGCATTCTTTGCGATTCAAGTTTTCTACTTTTCTTCACTTTCTTGTTTTGTGATTTTACATTATTTCCAGTTTGTATTCATTTTGGAGGCTTGGTTATCTACTTCGACGAAATTATCTCAACAGTCTAAAAGCTTTATTATTGTGCAATGGCAATCGAAGGAAATACAACCATGGCAACAATCAAACTTATGAATCAAGACTTGGTGAGGTTAGACCATTTTGATGGATCAAACTTTATAAGGTGGCAAGACAAGATCAAATTCTTATTAACGGCGTTCAAAATCTTCTACATTCTTGATCCAAATTTGGAAGATCTACCTGGACCATTTGACAAAGACACCGAACAAACAAAGGTGGACCGGAAGATGCGTGAAGAAGATGAACTTATATGCCGTGGTCATATTTTGAATGCATTGTCGGATCGTCTTTATGACTTATATACAAACATAACATATGCAAAAGAAATTTGGTATGCACTTGAGAACAAGTACGAGGTTGAAGAAGAAGGTACTAAAAAGTTGTTAATATCTAAATATTTTGATTTCAAATTCTTAGATAATATTCCCCTATTGCCCCAAGTACATGAACTTCAAGTTATTGTCAATAAATNATCTGGAAGGCATTAGAAAATAAGTACAAGGCTGAAGAAGAAGGTACCAAAAAGTTTTTAATATCTAAGTATTTTGATTTTAAATTCTTAGATAATATACCCCTATTGCCCCAAATTCATAAACTTCAAGTGATTGTCAATAAACTGAAAGTGGTGAAGGTAGAACTTCCGGAATCATTCCAAGTAGGAACAATTAGGGCGTGTTTGGTAGAGATTAAAATCGGATTAAAATTGAAAAACTAGCCGTTATTGTTGACTTTTATTAGACGAGTGAAACCCAATAACGGCAATATTTTCAACTTTAATTGGATTTTAAACTGTGTACCGAATATGGCCTTATTGTTAAATTGTCTTCTACTTGGGAGAGGATATAGGAAGAAACTTCTTCACAACTCGGAAGACTTTTCATTGGAGGAAGTTCAAAAACATCTCCAAATTGAGGAAGAGTCAATGGTAAGAGATTGGAATGAAAATTCTCATGTTGGTACTTCAAAAGTCAATACCATGAAAAGTAACAACAAAGTCATCAAAGTAAACAAA
>CAIGRO010043180.1:0-14545 GCA_903798355.1 Fraxinus baroniana | reverse complement strand
AACGAAGTCAAACGAACACTAAACTTTGATGAAAAATAGTTTTTAAGCAAACCCTTTTTTTTTTTTTTTACTTTTTGGCAATGGTAACAAATTTCATAAACAATTGTAAAAAAAATAAAATCACTTTAATTAACAATTTTCATGTAAAATAAAGTCAACCGTGAACAAAAAGATCCAAAATTTTAAAATTTTCTGGGTGAAAAATTATACCAATCAAACACACTTATTTAACAATTCCCTAAAAAACAAGTTCTAGATAATTATTTTCCCTGGAATTCATTTTCTTTCCACCCATTTTTCACCCTACCAATCAAACGGACCCTTAGAATTTGAGTGTGACTTGAATTCCTTGTTGAAATAATCGAAGATTTCTAATTGAAATGTACATCAAGAAAAATTCAGTTTGAAATACTATTGGAATCTCATGTCAAGTTGAAGTTCTATTTTGGAAGTCTATTGAGAATTGAAAATTAGTATTGAACTTAAATAAGAGCTCATGATGGAGAAAACAATTTGGGAACCCAAAAAAAAAAAAAAAAAATCGAGCAAAACACCATGCGGTGCAACGCCACCTGACCTATTTCAAGTTTTCCTCGTTTTTCTCTCATTTTTCATTTCGGACTCAATTTTTTGACATCTCACTTCATCAACAACTCTACTATGAGGGTTTGTTAGACTCTTCTATATAATTTTATAAGTGTGAGAAAATGGATTACTAGAATTATATGATCTATTATAATTTTCTCTCTTCTCCATTATTCTTGAGTCAATAAAATCTCTTAATTCCTCTGCCATATTTCTTGTCTTTATTATTCTTTTGCCTGATCTAAGATTTCATTATTTGCCATATAATTTCAACAATTCATTCTAGTGATTGGTTTCATCAAGTGGTATTCAAACAATACATAATTCTTATATATCCAACATTGCTAACATCGATCCGCGCATATTAATATTTCTTCTAACAATAGACATTTTGGTTGTTTCACAACAAAAGCCTCTCTATCCAAATTTAGAACATGTTTGGCCAAGCTTAACATTCAATTAAAATTGAAAATATAACCGTTATTGGATCTCATTCGTTTAATAAAAGTCAATAATAACGACTAATTTTTCAATTTTAATCCGATTTTAATCTCTACCGAACACGCCCTTAGAACCAATCACGAACAGAATCCGTAAAATTTAAGTACGCAAATAATCAAAAAAAGAAACATAACTTGAATGCGGTAGATAGTGTTAAAGAATACTTATAAAATTATAAATAACATCAACCAAGTTGTTTATTTGTTTATATTCATAGAAATAATCATCAATATTACTAAAAATAGAACATGTTCAGTTATATGTCGCTTGCAGACTTTCAGTGACCATAAATTAAGCTTTCAAAGGATTTTCCAGTGATGAAGAACTGTGTAATGCAGTTATTTGTCTAAGTAAAAATCTTAGTTAACCATAAACAATCTAACATTTTCTTGACTGATGATTCACACTTCATATGTTTTTTTTTTCCATCAGGAAAAGCCAGATATCATTAAAAACATTGAAACGAGAAATCTTTACCTTAGAATTAAGGGATCCATGATTCGGAGAAGTAGACTACTAGAGATTATCTCCACAGAAACAAGTCATTTAGTTCTCTAATCTACTGGAACCTCGACTTCCATCTTCAAGCCAGAGTTGCCAAGAATCTGCGAGTAATATGATAAATTTAGTTACAACTGTAATGCATAAAGAAAACTGAACACATGTCAACTCTTGCCAATTACCCTTGTTTGACAGCAGTTTTAAAGAGAAAATAGAGTTTTTAATAGTGATGTTTTGGAAAACGTGTGGTTAGAAAGTAGGGAAATTTTTTTTGGTTTATGTATAAAATATTTTATTGTGTAAATGTGTGGTTGAAAATAAATATGTGAAAAAAAGGGTGTCAAACAAGGGCTAAAATGAACCACATATTTCCATGTTGAGACAGGAAAAGTTCGAAAGCAACTTTGTAATAATATAAACACATTAAAATTTATGACCCGCAAAAGGAAAATAAAAAAGAAGTTGCCAAACTATAATGTGTAGTAAATTGACCATATATCTTTCGGCTGTCTTCTGCAATTTATGGATACCCGTATTCTCACATCTAATGAGGTCTATAGAGATGTACCTTACCATTTTCAGCAAACACAAGTGAACATGCAGGAATAAAGTTTTGAGCAAGGAACAAAGGGATACTGACTACTAAATTTTTGATGACACTACTAATGATGGACAAAGGGTGAAATAGGTTTTTAATGCAGAATAGCTGATCATACATTAAAGGGCAATTATATTACCACCACAAAATTTAATTACTACACCACATTATAATCATACCACAATTAAAATATAATTTCAATAAATACACCCCAATAAAATAAAAATTAAAAATTAAAAGAAAATGTGGTGTACACATCCTCCCATTATTAATCATCTTTTTTCTCAACCCTTTGTGTCCTATTTGGTTATATCATATGATTCAGCATCAGATCAGGATCTTTCATTACGAAAATGTCAATTTTCATCGCAATCAGAGATGCTCACTGAACGGCAAAAATCAAACCATTACACGCACTCTTTATCTCATCATAAAAAATGCATAGAATGATAAATTACTGTGTGCTGGCAAATGCAATGAAGTGAACATTGATCTCTCTGAATTAGATCTTTGTGCTTTTGTCTCCATAAGACTTTACATATTTCCATGAAACTTGTCATTAATTAAAAAAAAAAAAAAAAAAATTGATAAATTGCTTGAACAAGGGTAAGAAATCATAAACAGATCGATAATTTTGGAGATTAAACAAATTGATAAATGTGATATCAATGAGACAGAAGACTCTTAACTACGAAAGAAGAAGAAAGAAAAGATTATGTTTATGTTTGTGGTGGGATAATAATTTATTTTATTATAAAGTATATTAAAAATCTAATTATGTAATTTTATTTAAAGTTATTTAAGTAAATAAAAAAAACACTAAAAATTGTGGTGCACTCAATAAAGTTTGTAGTGGTAATATAATTATCTTTAAGGTAAAAGTCAAAGCATGACATGCTCATGCTGTGACACATTTGGCAGGTAACATGTGCACCGAAGAAGCAACAAACACCTGCATCCAAGACAACTCGCAATGACGAGCAAGAAGTGAGCAAGGGGACCAATACCACAAGCGAGGGGGGCATAGGTATGGACAAAGGTGAATGACTAACAATGGGCTGAGAGAGGCAAGGGACCAAAGGCGCAGGACAGGAGTTGGGCGTGCAGCACGAAAGCCTGCTGGGCATGTGGAAATAGCTGAAAGCTAATGCTGGTGGGCAGTGTAGGCTGGTCGGTGACTTTCAAATTGGGTGGATCTTCCGAGGGGTTCCATTCCATGGAAGAATCTTGGAGGAACTCTATAGAAAATTTCAGATGAATGGGATAAAGTTCATGCATTCTTCACCATTTCGAAGTAGTAAGCTTGTATAAGGTTGTAGACACAACCTTTCTAGAATGTTCTTTAGTAAATATCTTGCAGATAAGTCTAGAGTCGAGATCTTAAGAGTTGGAACTATAAAAGACTAAGAAGGGCCTCATTTGTAACGAACTACCAAGTGACAATAAGTTTGTGTGAGAGACAAGTGACGACTTGAGTGAGAAAAAGTTGTACTCGGACAGTAATAATATAAGAATTGTACGTTGTCTCTTAATTTTAATACTATGATATAGCTATTAAAAGAGAATTTGAAAATGTCTCTAATTTAAAGTCTAGACAAATAATTTAAACGGTCTAAACAACAAATGCTAAAGTTTCACTCAATATTTTAAAGAGTAAACCCAACCTTTCCATTTTCTGACAATTTCGTCCCCATTTAATTTTTATCCTGCCTGCCATGCTTAAACTTTCATTAATTCTTACAAATTGACTATTTTCAAAAGGGTAATTTTATCAATAGCACATGTATATTTTTTTATAATATAAGTAATAAAAATAAATAAATAAGGAAATAGAGATAAAAAGACAGTTTGAGATCGGGGATGACAAGCAAGATGAAAATTGAATAGGAACGAAATTGCTACAAAACGAAAATCTTGGGACTCATGTAATTTACCCATAGTTTGAACACTAAAAATGGTATTACCTTGATGAAGTCAGCTTGAACTAACAAAGAATCCTTTGCATAGCCTGCTTCCTCTAGAACTTGGGTAAGAACCTTCTGTTTTCGGAATTAAAAATGATGGCACCAACAAATGAGTGAGCACCACATAACCATTGAAAATCAATTTAGCAAACGAAAAAGAAACGAAGAGCAAAAAGTAATGCAATCACATGACAATTTAAAATGTCAGATGACCCATGCTATTATTGCAACCAACCAAGAAGAGCACAACATTTCAGAAACTCAATAGTCCCATGCAAATTATAGGGATACAAGAAAGGTATCCTTTGAAACTCTAAATATGCAGGGGCATAATATTTGAATTCTGTTCAACAGTTTTTAAACTACACTAAAAGAAAAGAAAGAATAGATTATGAAGCTATTTACCAAATATTGACGACTTTCATATTTGATTAATCCATTATATCCACAATAATACCCAACTATTTTTTTCCTTTAGTTGATTTTTTATCCTGCCTAACATATTCAGTTTTAGTAGCTTCCCCCTCTCCCTTTTCGCTAACTGAGCAAAATATACCATTAAATTCAAGAATAGTTTCTCCACTATTTTTTTGAGAAAGTTGGAGCTGTTATATAAAATAGAAGCTTTATTCTATATACGAAACATATTATAAAGAGACTATTTGTAAGTGGTAATATCCTAGAACATAATCCTAATTAATAAGAATGCCCTTAATAAAGATGGCTAAATTACTGTAATATCTAGCAAGAGCATCACAATGTATGTTCTATATTAGCAGAGAATTAAGTACGAAAATTTGATGATATAGAAGAATCTAAGAATTCGTACAGTAACGAGATCTCATGTAAAAGATTTGCAATTTTTTATTTTCCACTCACCTTTAAATTCTTTCATATTTCATGGGACTTAACAAATTTAGGTTTCATCCTGGTTTAAAAAGAAATATTTAATATTTAAGGCTTATGCCTCAAATAACCGCCTCATGTAAGGCTATCATAAAATGCATCAAAACCAGCACCTAAAGTGCCATTTGTGATACTTACACCTCAAACTAAGGCTTATGGCTAATCTTAGTTAGTGTGAACCCCTAGCCAACTAAGTTGTCCACCCATTTTCCCAGCAATTTTCAAATATTTAACTAATTACCATGTATTTCAAACATTTAATTATTGGTCTTAGCTTTTTTGAGTTATTTCCTTGTAACTTAAAATTTTTTTATCAGTTCTTTAATTTTTTTTTTTTTCTTTTTACCTACACGGAAGGAGAATACACCATTGCAATTGGAGGATGATAACAAAGAATGAAAAGAAACCTATAATGAGGATGAAGAAGTTGATATTAATGATTCCCTTAAAGATCATAATATAAGAAATTTTGAATTTTCTTTAATTTTAATAATAGTACAGATTATAATTTTGTTGTATGATAACTACTTTGAGAATTTATTGTTTTTATTTTCTTGATCCATTTTATGTTTGTTTGCAACTTAGACTTTGAATTTTAATTTTGTTAATTAGTTTTATTATGGACTTCTAAAAACAGTTTATGATATATTAGTATATTTGTGTATTTTTATATTATAATGAATTCTTTTATTGCTCTATATTGGGGCTTGCCTTTCAAAGAACCTCTAAGCTTACGCTGCCTTGCCTCACAAAGAAAAAATACCACACTACTCAATTAAACCTTTTTAGAAAGTGGTTTTCCTTTTTTTTTTTCCATGAACCCTATTAGCATTCGATATGTACGTGATGCTTCTTTGTGTGTGTGTGTGTGTGTGTTGGTGAAAATCGGCAAAAACCTCTATTCAAAAAACTCTAGCTTCTTTCTTTTATATGGCGTATCTATGGCATTGTTCAATTACTAAGAACACAAATTTACTTTTCCAACGTAATTTCTCTGGCAAAAACACATATAAAAAAAAAAAAACACTTCATAAAGAAAGATAACAATAGGAGTGAATATTAACCTCTCTTTGCTGTTCAGAAATATATTGACCCGTCAAGTCGCGCAAAATGTCCAGCATTTCGTTGAAAGTAACCTTCCCATTACCATCAGAGTCATAGACTGTAAAAATGACTGGAAAAAAAGAGAGGAAAAGATATATTTGTGCAATTGCAACTAATGGAGAAAACTCCAACTGTTGAGATGGAACAAAAATAAGAAGGTACAAGCCTATGTATGTGGTAAGTCTTACATTCCACTTTCTGCTGCAAGCTTGCCCGAGAGCTAAAAGCAGATAAGAATGCCACAAACTCCTTGAAATTTAGTCCATCCAGCATTCTCAACAGTCTCTGATAAAAAAGTAACAGAACTCATCAATGTATGAGACTTCGTGCATATAAAAAAGCAATATCAAACAGATCAAACAAACTATGATTGATGTTTCATTTTACTTAATTTCTTCTGTTGAAGAGTTATCCTCAGTTACAAGATATATCGTGTCATATGATCTCAGAAGCATTCAAATAGACCCATATGCACAAACAAGTTAACCATACTACCATAGATTGCTCTTACTAAACTCTCTTTAGATTGATACCCTCGGGTTGGGAGAAAGAGTAAGAACAAAAGACCTATTTGTTCTGTTCTTTAGAGATAGACTTGGAGAAAATGTTGTTTCAAACCAGAGTTCGAGGATTACTAGAATAGTCATCAGAGCCCTCGGCCAACAATTTACTCTTCAATCCAATGTACTCATTAAAATCCCTTGCTATAAATTTCCTCATGGTATTCAAGAGCGTCATATCTGCCAGTGAAAGGCCTTTCAACTTTCATCAGCTTCATCGGCAAGAAGTCTGTTGCTACTTTTTTCTACCACAATCCCTCAAAATGATCTGTAACTAAAATATTCAGTTCTTAATATAGTACTAAATTTTTCTATTTCCCCACTTCTCTTGTGTTATTTTGCTGCAACATAAAATGGTTTGCAACTTTTCCAGCATGAGAAGAATATTAGTTTTCTTGACTTTCTTTGTCATGGAGTCTCACGTGACTCAAGAAAAAAACGTGGAGGAAATAACCAGTTAAAGACATTTCTCCTAACACAAAAGTAAATATAACCAAATTCTGTTTGTTGTCAACTTGATCCTCCACATGAAACTATGGTATTGTATATCAAGCACTGCTTCAAGACGAGTCCACACATATGTTCCTTCAAAAGCTCCACAGCTCTTAGAGAAAAGTAAGATGCATTGGAGAGATTGAATATTGAACACACATTAAAACTTGTGTACAAATTCGATGATTTGATTGTGCAATCATTTTTTATAGGCTAAGGTTCTAGATCCAAGTATGCGCTTTGGCAATGAAACTTCTTATCTCACACAATGCTCCCAATAAAATCCCTGGTTTAAATTTTTTCTTCAGAATGCAAACCATTTCAATATGGTTATAAATGGACAATCGTTAGGAGATCTCGATCTGTGTGAATATTACTTAGAAGCCCACATCCATAAATTTCCAAACCCCACATTATACTGCATGATATTTATTTAGTGGCGCCTAAAAATTAGTTTAAATAACAATTCATCATGTCTTTAATCAGCATTATAACATCGTCAGACACCCAATGCCACAAGAACAATAACCTTTCGTCTAAAAATGTGTGTGTCACTAATACATGCAATCCAACACAAACATCCAGATGCATCAAACCAGAAAATTGTGGCCATCACCATAATTCTTGAATGCCATAGTGCACGTGTTGATGTTTATGTGCCTTATAAGTGTACGTAGGTGGATAAGATCATACTACTTAATTCAATTGAAATTTGATGATACCTAATTAAATTTTGGTGCTGATTTCTTTAGGCCCTAGCATAGATACAATAAAATAGATAATGAATTCGTTGACACCATTCCTGGCATAGTATGGAATATATATTTCTCTACTGTATGACCCTAAAATCGAGAATTGACATGGGATTCCATGTTTGCATAAATGTAACTAACCTGGGAGAGAGGATTGACGGCGAATTCGGGTACGGACATGAACTCATCGGCGGAGATGAAGCCGCACCCATTCCGATCCAGCTGGCAGAACCTCTGGTACAATGACACTATCTCCTGCTGCGAAACTACACGCCCCAAAAACAAAAGAATTAGGAAAACTTAAATAAAATAATAAAATTCAACAATTATATAATCTTCAACATTATAATCAATGTTCTCCGAATGTAAATGCCCAAATTGTGAACATGTGATACATTTTTCTATTGGATTTAAGAATCAAATTACATCAAAAGCAATTATAAACAGAAAAGATTAGAAAGTCCTAAAGATTTTCATTGAAAATAAACAAATGAAAATAGTTTATGGGTAAGTTACAGACAGGTGTGATTGCAGTGTTCTTGGACTTCTTCTATGTCGTACTGAGTGAGCATGGAGGAAGTGTTCCCCATGTTTTGATTCTTGGAAGAAGCTTTGGGGTCTGTCAACTGTTGAATTGAATGCTATGGAATCGGTGGGTGGAGGGTGGGGTTGGGTAAACTGCAGGGGTCTCTGTTTCTTGATCTCGCTGAGCTGCTGATGCATTGTTCATTGGGATGCGTGGTTTGATTTCGTCCGATAAAGTGTTAACTACGCCTTTGAATTTTTAAAATCATTGTTACAGTTATTTTTTTATTTTTATTTTTTTGGTACACAGGTATCCCAGCTTAGTCAGACTAATTTCTTGGACCACCAGCCACCAGCCCCTCAGTAACTGGCGGAGGTAAACCGCGGGTTATGCCTAAGTTGACCATATATAATCTTCAACATTATAATCAACGTTCTCCGAATGTAAATGCCCAAATTGTGAACATGTGATACATTTTTCTATTGGATTTAAGAATTAAATTACATCAAAAGCAATTATAAACAGAAAAGATTAGAAAGTCCTAAAGATTTTCATTGAAAATAAACAGACAGGTGTGATTGCAGTGTTCTTGGACTTCTTCTATGTCGTACTGAGTGAGCATGGAGGAAGTGTTCCCCATGTTTTGATTCTTGGAAGAAGCTTTGAGGTCTGTCAACTGTTGAATTGAATGCTATGGAATCGGTGGGTGGAGGGTGGGGTTGGGTAAACTGCAGGGGCCTCTGTTTCTTGATCTCGCTGAGCTGCTGATGCAATTGTTCATTGGGATGCGTGCTTTGATTTCGTCCGATAAAGTGTTAACTACGCCTTTGAATTTAAAAAATCATTGTTACAGTTATTTTCTTACCATGAGTGTCATTCCATTAAAAAATAGTAACGCTGCTCAACCCCACATACGTCAAGCAGCTCCCTGTTTACTTAAATACAATATCATATGGTACACCTCCTCTTTGAGGCTCAAAATAAAAATGTTATGTAGCAAGTCACACGGGCAAAAAGTCAACGAAAAAGTCAAATACAGACTCGTGAGGTCAAATATAAAGAAATCAAATAAAATCGGGGTTCTTGCACTGCAAAGTCGAAGTCCATGCTAAGACCTTAAAGACGAAGCACTACAACTTAGGCTGAAACACGACTAAAGGAAACAAAGAAAGGAGTTGAAGCTCTCCACTTAAAAAAAAAAAAACCACATCAAAGATCTCTCTGAAACTCTCAAACTCGTCTGAAGTTCATGAAGTTGACTATGTCTCTTGTAATAGATTCGAAAAATTTTTAGAAGTGATTGATGTAACACTTGTAATAAAGTTTGTCAGTATGTCAGCCTATTGTATAGATCGACTGGGATGGCAAAAAAGTTCGGTAGCTCAGGCGGCCCGGACTGAGCCCCATTTTGGGGCGTCTGCTCGAACTCGGGCTAGCCTGCCCATTAAAAAAATTTAAAAGAGTTGACTTTGTAGGCAACGAGAATAGCTGCCTACAAAGGCCTTTATACAAACAAAAAAAAAATGACCCCGAGCCAACTTGTCCCGTTAGGCTCGGGTTGAGCCTCATATTTTTTGACCTGACTTTGCTCTGCTCGATTCGGCCCAAAAAAGTTCGAGCAGAGCTCGAGCTTTTTTTTTTTTTGCTCGGACTCGGTTCGTTGACATAGCTAAGAGCGACTGACCCCTATCAATGTATTAATTGCGTGAATAAACAGTGATGTGAAGCCTCAATTAGGGAAATGAAGCTACATGGTTCTGATCCGAAGGTAACCACATCGATCAAGGTAGTATAAATAGGTTCTCTTTGTAACTAAAAAGGGATTGGATATAATTTTGACAACGTACATTCAAAATAGACACTTGAACTCTCAATAAATTTATACAATCATTTGTCTAAATATATTTTTTTTTTATCTTCTCGGCAAGTTTATTGAACACAAATTTCAATATACAATTTAGCAACTTCTATATTCATTTCATCTATCCTTTTTCATATTCATGTTTTGTCATCGTATAGATTAGTTTGGCTTTCGATCGGTAATCGTTGTTAGCAGGATTGCCTTTGTTTCACCCGGCCGGAGCCTGAACATTTTCGTCTCTCGCTGCAAAGTACCTTCCGCGTCTATTTCCTCCTTGCTATCGTCATTGCTATGGTAGGAACGCACCGAAATCGTACTTGACATAGACGTAAATGGGCCCAATATTTGTTGGCTCATTTTCTGAGGTCAACATCACATAATTTATTTAATTGAAAGTATTAAACGTGTAACTTAAACTATGCTCCAGCACCGCATTATTTATTAAAAAATTAATAGCTTTGCATGGAGCCGTTATCTGTCAATTTTGAAAGCCCAAGAATAACTAACCAAGGGGAGGTGAATTGGTTTTTAAAACTTTTTCGAATAATTAACTAAAATTATGTAAAAACACGTTGATAAATTAATCATCGTAAGCAAGTTCAAGCATGTAGATCAATCAAATAATAAGTGAAAATATGAAACCGATAAGTAAAAGGGAGAGAAGATGCAAACAATATAATTATAGAACTTCGATCCAAAGCGATGATCTACGTCCTCCGTTACCAAGCTCTCCGGCACGAGTAAGACATTTTTACTATGTTGATTGACTTGTAATGCAATCCAACCTTTTACAACACTTCTGGTGACTTACAAACAAAGAGCACCGATTCTTATACAATATTAAGTTTTACAGGACCTCAACACGACCCACACTATTGAGCTTTACGAGACATTAATATGACTCATACGGTGACTTACAACAAGGAGCACCGATCCTTATACAATGTTGATCTTTAAGGGATTTCAACATGACCCACANGCTTTTCGGGACCTCAACACGACCCACACTATTGAGTTTTACGAGACATTAATATGACCCATACGGTGACTTACAACAAGGAGCACCGATCCTTATACAATGTTGATCTTTAAGGGATTTCAACATGACCCACACTTTATCAAAGTAATTTTATAATGAAATTTCTCTCTTGATAAATAATACAAACAAATTAAGCACTAAGCGAGGCTAACACTTTAATGAATAGTAATAAATGATACCTCAAGTGTTAGATGAAAAACTTTGATAAATATGATAGTCAAAAATTATATTCAATCAATCAAAGTGTTTCTTGAGAAATAAATACAGTATAGGATCAAAAGTCTTCTCAAGAAATACCTCTCTTATAATATATGATTGTAATAAATTAAGTATTAAGAGAGAAATGAGAAATTTTGATGAATATGATGATTACAAATTTGATTTAATCAAAGTTTCAATATAAAGAAGTAAAAAAAAGTTTATAAATAAAAGTGCAAAAATCTTCTTCAAAAATATATTTATTTTAAAATTGATATAGATAAATTAAGCACAAAAAAAATGAAAAATTTGATGAGAGAAATGATTCAAGAAGTTTTGATTCAACAATCAAAGCTTTTGTTATGAAAAAATAAATGAAATGAATGTAAAAATGTAAGTTCAAATAAAATATTTTACAAATATATTTCACAAGAAATTTCACTTCTAGTTGTTTTTTGAATGTAAAGTGGAGTGGTATTTATAGCAATCAAAACGCAAAAAGTTCTATCCGACCGGACGTTCGCCACTGAACCGAACGACCAACTAGCCATTGAGGTCAGAACGGTAAAAAAACTGACCATTGGTGAACCATATGTCCGCCTGGTCAACCGAACGTCTGGTTGATCGTTGACCATTGACTTTTTTTTTTTGAGATATGATCTAAGTTCAAGTATCACTTTGAAAAATTAATTTTACTTTTGATCAAAAATATTTTGTGCAAATGATATGAAAATAACTCTTTGTACACAAAATGATTTTTGAACTATTGTCATTCATTTCTAAAGATCAAAGTGTTATACATTTACATATGATCTCGAAAGCTTAGTCTTTGATCTTGTTTTGAAATTTCTTTCATATTTGACTTTTAAACTTTTAATCTTGTTCTTCTTCATGAACCCGATTTGATAGTCTTGATTTTGATCTTTTAAGCTCTCGTCTTGAATGATTTGACTTGAATGCTTAACTTTCACTTTGATCTTCATTTTGAATCCGATTTATGATGTGTTGATTTTGACAATTCTTGACAGATTTTAACATTGAACTATCATCACTCAAAAATTATTGTTAGAAACAATATTAATCTTGTTTGTTATAATCAAAATATTGATGATGAAATCAACCATGTGTCAAACAAACTTATCACTAAATATCATTATTTACTACTCCAAGTCAAAAAATTGAGATATTAGAGAAATTGAACAATGTTTGGTGTACAATGATTTCGACAATATTGTTGATAATATGGCACGTGGAATCTTGTCATTTGACAGTTTAAAAAAGAATTTATCTTTTCAATCAATATTTTTTTGCTACAACCCACATTGTCAACAATTAGAGATGGCAACGGGGCAAGTTCTGGGCGGGGCACCCTCGTCCCACCCCGCCCCACCACGCCACTCTCTCACCCCGCCCTGCGCCCCGCCCCATCTTAGGCGGGGCGAGGCGGGTTCGGGGCGCGAGCTTGCCCCGTTTCCTGCCCCGTTTAATTTTTTTAATTTATTTTTTTACAAAAATTTCTTGTTAATTAATTTTTTCTTAATTTTTAATTTTTTTTATTCTTCACGGGGCGGGTTCAGAGCGCATCGGGGTGGGGCACCCTCTCCCCGCCCCACCAACCCGTCGGGGCGGGTTTTTTTCGCCCCATTAGGGGTGGGGCAACGTCGGGGCAGGGCGGGGCGGATTTTTTTGCCATTCCTATCAACAATGTTATACAAAAATATTGTACAAATTGATTACTTCTTAGAAATTTGGGATTAAATATGTTTAGGTGAGAAAATGAATATGGTTGTAGTTTTGATTAAATTTTTTAACTTGAATCATAAGGTAAACTCATGCTTACTTTAATAATGGATTTTATTAATTTGACGTAATAAATAACTACATTTGGGGCGTGTTTGGACTTCATTTTTGGTGTAGAATACATTTTGAAATAGAAAATTGATGGAGAATTTATAATTAAAAATGAAGAAAAAAAATTTGGGTTGCGTTAATATTATTTTATTGAAGAATGTGAAATTGAAAAAAAAAATAAAGAGAAAAATGTATTTTGAAAAAAAAAAAAAGAATCAACAAGTCACAAATTGTTCTGCACATTGATACTTAATCGTGCTGCACGACATTTAGTATTATTTTTTAAATTCAATGATAATATAACATTTAGAAACTGTAGACTACTACAGTAAGAAAATAATTTTATTGATCATTGACATTATTCCTGGAAAGTTCAATGACCATTAACATAATTAACCCTCTTATAAAACTTGTACCAAAATTGGTAGTGTAATAAAATAATTGGTAATTAATATGAAAGTTTTAAGATTTTATACGTTTTTTTATATACTAGTGCAAGCAACGTGCAATGCACGTTTGCTTAGTTTATATTTAATAGTTTTGTTGAAGAATTAATTTGTTATTAATAAAGCTGTAATTTTTTGGTTAATTAAATAATTAGTGATGTAATGTTTATGTAACTGATAAATAATTAAATAAAGTGTTTATCTCTGTGATCTCCAACCCAAAATCACAAACAGAAAACTCAAACTTCATATTATGCACAATAATATTATACTATATTCTAAAAACAAATGACAAGAAAAAGATGCCCACAAATGGAAATACATTCAGAAAGGGATATTTTTTTTTTCCATAAAATCACAAAATACATAACCAAAGACGGATTAACCAAGTTTGCATACCTTGTCCAAAAAATTCAATGCCCTACTTTTGGAAATCCCATAAATCAGATATTTACCTCAACATAAAAAAAATATTAATAAGTAAAATAAGTAAAAATAAAGCTATTTTACCCCATAAAAATAATTCAATCTTTCTATAGGTTTAGGCCATCAATACTGCATTGCCTTCACAAAATTCCTCCTCGTTTTGTAGATCATTTTGCTTGTGTGCTTGAAATAAATACTCAGTGGAGAAAAATACGTATGCATCTATAGATGTATC
>CAIGRO010043121.1:0-13239 GCA_903798355.1 Fraxinus baroniana | reverse complement strand
ACACAGGAGGACGCGTGGGCGGTGATCAGTGCCTACTTTGAGGAGAAGGGTCTGGTGCGTCAGCAACTCGACTCATTCGATGAGTTTATTCAGAACACTATGCAAGAAATCGTGGATGAGTCCGCCGACATTGAGATCCGACCCGAATCCCAGCACAACCCTGGTCACCAGCCTGACTTCGCCGAGGTCTTTTTTTATGAAAGATATTAATCTGTCGAAGATTTTTAGTAACTAGTTAACTGATTGGAATTTCTAGGGNCGATGAGTTTATTCAGAACACTATGCAAGAAATCGTGGATGAGTCCGCCGACATTGAGATCCGACCCGAATCCCAGCACAACCCTGGTCACCAGCCTGACTTCGCCGAGGTCTTTTTTTATGAAAGATATTAATCTGTCGAAGATTTTTAGTAACTAGTTAACTGATTGGAATTTCTAGGGCTTGGAAAGGGATTTTAGGGTTTTGTAGGGGATAAATAATTGGAAATGGAGAGTCTGAAGGGCTTGTTGTTGGGCTGGCCAATTGAGAATAATTACTGTGGTTTTATTTTGGGGTAATTGGCATCTAGTCTCAGATGGGGATGGAAATTCTTGGGTTTCTAATGGGGCACGTTTCCAGTTTTGGTTTCATTTGGGGGAAGCGGTGTTTAAGAAACCATAAAAGAAGATAACACAATTGAGAAAAAAGGTTTTGAGATGTTCTATATTCAATGGCAACTTTTTTTGCAGTTTCTAGGTTTTTTATTGTGATAATTTGTGGTGAATAGTAGAGGGCTTGATTCTTAGGGGTTTTAGAGAAGAGTTATGGTTTAGTGACATTTTACCTGCTAGATACAGGCTCCTGGGTAGTTATTCTGGAACCCAGTGAATAAATCGTGAGAACTTGAAAGGAAGAATACCTGAACATTTCCACATTTTGACAGTAAATTATACTATGTAAAGAAACATCTATTTTAAGCTAGAAACATCTGTCCCATGTGTGCAAAGCACTTTTACATTTGAGATTTTACACAATTCAATGAACTTTCTTTGTTATCAAAATCTTAATTTTTGTTACAATTATCTGATGAAAAACACACAAGGATTGAAGCGTCTAACTCTATTGTTGCTTAATTTTTGCAGACGATTTATAAGATTGGTTTTGGTCAGATATACCTAAGTAAGCCTATGATGACAGAATCAGATGGAGAAACAGCAACTTTGTTTCCTAAGGCTGCAAGGTTAAGGAATTTGACATATTCAGCTCCCTTGTACGTTGATGTCACAAAGAGAGTTATCAAGAAAGGTCACGACGGTGAAGAAGTTACTGAGACACAGGATTTCACTAAAGTCTTTATTGGGAAGGTAATTTGTGAGAGCTTCAAAGTTATTCCGTGAGAACAATTCTGGATTGAGCTTGCAGTTGCCTTCGTAAAATCTTATCTGTTTTCTTTTATAGGTTCCCATAATGCTCCGTTCTAGTTACTGTACATTATATCAAAATTCAGAAAAGGATTTGACCGAGCTTGGAGAGTGTCCATATGACCAAGGTGGTTATTTCATCATTAATGGAAGTGAGAAGGTGCTAATTGCTCAGGAGAAGATGAGTACCAATCATGTATATGTGTTTAAAAAGAGGCAACCAAATAAGTATGCTTATGTGGCAGAAGTCCGGTCTATGGCAGAGACCCAAAACAGGCCACCCAGTACGATGTTTGTCCGGATGCTTTCTAGGACAAGTGCCAAAGGGGTAATGATCATCACTAGACAGAAGTGAAGTTTTTCATGACACTTTCCTATGATTGACATTTATGCGTAATTGCAGGGATCATCGGGTCAATATATCCGCGCTACACTTCCGTACATTCGTACAGAAATACCTATTATTATTGTATTCCGAGCCTTAGGATTTGTTGCTGATAAAGATATACTGGAGCATATCTGTTATGATTTTGCTGATACCCAAATGATGGAATTGTTGCGGCCCTCATTGGAAGAAGCATTTGTGATACAAAATCAACAGGTGCACATTGAATATTTATCATTATCTGCATGATCCTAGATTTATTTGAATGTCTTCTGTGATAGCGTGAAACTTTACAGTTGCAAAGGATCCATCTCTATGCAACTAAATGACTTTTTTTTTTTATTATTATTTTGATTTAAGAAGAATTTTCAATACACCGTTTTATATAAGAATTTCGAATATAGAGATCTTTGTGTAATGTGCCACTTAATCAGCGTAATAACATACATGTACCCTTTGAATCAGTTATTGAAAAAGGTCTGTTTTGTAAAGAAGTTTTAGAATGCCATTATGTTCTTGTTTGTTACTCATACTATATCTCTCTCTTCAGCCATATTTATATTTCTGATGCGATGTAATATGCTTCAGGTTGCTCTAGATTACATTGGGAAAAGAGGATCCACTGTTGGTGTCACCAGGGAGAAGAGGATCAAGTATGCGTTCCTGAAATTACATGACTTGGCTACACTTTATTCATCCTCTTGTGCTTCTTGAAATATTTAAATCTTTTTGTATATGTATGCAGGTATGCAAAAGAGATCCTTCAGAAGGAGATGCTTCCTCATGTAGGGGTTGGGGAATATTGTGAGACAAAGAAAGCTTATTATTTTGGGTAGGTTTTCTTTCTCCTACTTGGAGTGCGCATGTATGCCTGGAGTGATGGTGATACTAAAAAAATTATGTTACTGCTGCTACTAGGTATATCATTCACCGGCTTCTGCTGTGTGCCCTTGGCCGAAGGGCAGAGGACGATAGAGATCACTATGGAAATAAGAGACTGGATCTTGCTGGTCCTTTGCTTGGTGGCCTATTTCGAATGGTCTGTTGTTGGTTGATAGATATTGTTGGTTGTTTGACTATCAGAAAAAAGTCATTACTCATTTGAATTGTTGGGATTCTATCTGTGAATGCAGCTATTCCGAAAGTTGACCAGGGATGTAAGAGCTTATGTTCAGAAGGTTGTTTCCTGTGCCCGAGTCTTTTCATGATACGTAATTATGCTTATTATGCCTTTGATTTTTATCTTGTCTCCATGTACATGTAGTGTGTTGATAATGGAAAAGATGTAAATTTGCAATTTGCAATTAAAGCAAAAACTATTACTAGTGGTCTTAAATACTCGCTTGCTACTGGCAACTGGGGACAAGCAAATGCAGCAGGTACAAGAGCTGGAGTTTCACAGGTTGGGTTGTAAACTAATCGTATATTTGATTGTTTTAAATGTTCTCTTCTTCATTTCATGAGAGTAATTGTGTTGAATCACATATCACAGGTGTTGAATCGCTTGACATATGCCTCAACTTTGTCGCACTTGCGAAGACTCAATTCTCCCATAGGCCGTGAAGGTATTTGTCTTTTTCCTAATGTTCTTATGTGAGTGAAGTTAAATTTTGGTCAATTACTTGTTAGGACTTTTGGGGAGTCATTTTAGCTCTCTTTTTTGCATAACTTCTCTTGGAAACACACGACGTACACTTCACAACACAGGAAGAAGGATTAAGAAATGTTCAATGCAAATTTTCAGTTGAATGTTTTTGTGCTTAATGCTTGTTGGTGGTTTTCATTTTTCCAGGGAAACTGGCAAAACCTAGGCAGTTGCACAATTCACAGTGGGGAATGATGTGCCCTGCAGAAACACCTGAAGGACAAGTGAGTGCAGTTTGCTTTATGGTTTCTTTTTCAGTCCATTCTCAGATTATTTTGTTTTCCAAATTAATTTATTATTTTTGTGTTATATCATCAGGCATGTGGACTAGTGAAGAATCTTGCACTGATGGTCTATATAACAGTTGGTTCCGCAGCATATCCAATTTTAGAATTTTTGGAGGAATGGGGTACCGAGAACTTTGAGGTGAAAATCTTTTAAGTTCTTTTGGAAACTGAAGTATCTGTTGGGTTTTTATATACATTCTCACGTTTTGTTTTACATTAGGAAATCTCACCTGCCGTGATTCCACAAGCAACAAAAATCTTTGTGAATGGTTGTTGGGTTGGTATTCATCGTGACCCTGACATGTTGGTGAAAACTTTGAGACGCTTGAGGAGACGTGTAAGGATATGTTTCTCATTTTCTTTCTAGGGATTTCTCTTCTAAGATGCAATGATCATGTAGCATATATGAAATTCCATTTTCCTGCTCTGTTTATATGTTATCTTTACTTTCTTAATTTGATTCTACTGGAGTAGTTCATGTGTTGCTTATTAGGTCATTCATGTGAATATAAGTAGTTTGTGATGCGAGTATTTCTACCTGACTGCTTTTGGGTTGATTGTTGTATGGACAGGTGGATGTCAATACTGAGGTTGGGGTTGTTCGAGATATTCGTTTGAAAGAACTGAGGATTTATACTGACTATGGTCGATGCAGTCGTCCGCTGTTTATTGTGGAAAAACAAAGGCTTCTCATCAAAAAGAAGGATATTCAAGCCTTGCAACAAAGAGTATGTTACACGATTATCTTGGCACTTCTTTCGCCCCCCTTTTGTGCCCTTAAATTGATTGCACGTGTTTGATGTTCTTGCTTTGTTTATTCATCTATTTGTTTCCAGGAATCCCCTGATGAGGGTGGCTGGCATGACCTTGTTGCGAAGGGCTTTATAGAATATATAGACACCGAAGAAGAAGAAACAACTATGATTTCTATGACAATAAACGTGAGTAGTCCTGATGCAATTAAGTGTGATATCCATGTTTGGCACATGGATATTAAGCTTTTATGATATATATACTGAAATGCTAAAATAATTTGTTTTAGGATCTTGTGAGTGCGAGGCTAAATCCGAAAGAGGCTTATTCAGATACGTATACTCATTGCGAGATTCACCCGTCATTGATATTGGGGGTTTGTGCTTCAATCATACCCTTCCCAGATCATAATCAGGTGACCTTATTTTGCCAATGGACTAGTCCCTTTCAAGATTTCATTCTCCTGATGTTTTGACATAATTTTGTTCCTTCCAGTCTCCTCGTAACACGTATCAGTCAGCTATGGGTAAGCAAGCCATGGGTATATATGTGACCAACTACCAATTTCGAATGGTATGGGATTGACCGAACCTTCTCTTCATATTTGGCTTCCTCCTGTAGTGCTATGTTGAGTTTACTTACACCCCTCTTTTTCTATCAGGACACTTTGGCTTATGTTCTCTACTATCCTCAAAAACCTCTCGTTACTACTCGAGCCATGGAGCACTTGCATTTTAGACAGCTACCTGCTGGAATTAATGCTATTGTTGCCATTGCTTGCTATTCTGGATATAATCAAGAAGATTCTGTGATTATGAATCAGTCATCAATTGACCGTGGATTCTTTCGATCTCTGTTTTTCCGATCGTATAGAGACGAGGAGAAGAAGATGGGAACACTGGTCAAAGAGGATTTTGGACGTCCAGATCGAGCTAATACTATGGGAATGCGTCATGGTTCTTATGATAAGTTGGATGACGATGGCCTTGCTCCTCCAGGTACAAGAGTTTCAGGTGAGGATGTGATCATTGGAAAGACCACTCCCATAGCTCCGGACGATGCACAAGGGCAAGCTGCCCGTTACACCAAGCGTGATCATAGCACAAGCTTGCGCCACAGTGAAACTGGAATGGTGGATCAGGTTTTGCTGACAACAAATGCTGATGGGTTGCGATTTGTCAAAGTGAGGGTCAGATCAGTTCGGATTCCTCAAATTGGAGACAAATTTAGCAGCAGGCATGGTCAGAAGGGAACAGTTGGTATGACTTACACACAAGAAGATATGCCATGGACTGTGGAAGGCATCACTCCTGACATCATTGTGAATCCACATGCTATTCCTTCTCGCATGACCATTGGTCAGCTTATTGAGTGTGTCATGGGCAAAGTTGCAGCCCATATGGGAAAGGAAGGAGATGCTACTCCATTTACCGATGTTACTGTGGACAATATCAGCAAAGCTCTTCACAAATGTGGGTATCAGATGCGTGGTTTTGAGACCATGTACAATGGTCATACAGGCAGGCAACTTACAGCAATGATATTCCTTGGCCCTACTTACTACCAGAGGCTGAAGCACATGGTCGATGACAAAATCCATTCTCGTGGCAGAGGCCCCGTGCAAATCCTTACAAGGCAACCTGCTGAGGGACGGTCTCGTGATGGTGGTCTCCGATTTGGAGAGATGGAACGAGATTGCATGATTGCACACGGCGCTGCTCACTTTCTCAAGGAAAGGTTGTTTGACCAAAGTGATGCCTACAGGGTTCACGTTTGTGAGCGTTGTGGATTGATTGCTATTGCGAACCTCAAGAAGAATTCATTTGAGTGCAGAGGATGCAAAAACAAAACTGATATTGTTCAGGTACATACTTGCAAACCATCTTTACCCTTTACTTTCATGTGGTGTGTTTGGTAAGAACTCGGGAAAAAGAGGTGGGGAGACGAAGTGAGATGGGGGAATGTTTCCACCCAATTTTCTGTCCAGTTCTGAATGAATGCTGATCCCCCGCCTTTAATAAGAATTATCAATGAATAGTAGGGTGGAACAATTTTTCAAAGATTTTCAAGAGGACCTGGTGGAAAAGTCACCATAGTTCAATTAATTTATTTAAGATAATCTTTCAAATTTACTCTGTTTCTCGTTTTCCTTTAACCATTATTCAAAATAATAATAATTGTAATGATTACTTTCTTCTTCATTTCTGCTCCAACCTTACCCTTTAACCCAATTTTTCCCTCCTGACAAGACCAAGCACACTATCTAATGCATATCGTTTACTTCTGTGTGGACTTCTATACGAGGTTAGTCCTTTTGGTGTGATCTTAACCTTTTTTGGACTTTCAATTTTATTTTTATTCAGGTTCACATTCCATATGCCTGTAAGCTACTTTTCCAAGAGCTAATGGCCATGGCTATAGCTCCAAGAATGCTCACAAAGGATATCAAACAGTCCAAAGAGCAAAAGAAGAAAGGAGCTTGATGTGCTTGCCTCGAGAAATTTGTTTTTTGAGCTATAAATTTGAGTTTTGTTTTTTGAAGCACATGGACTCGTTTCTTCCATTGGATCCACTTAGTTTTAGTAGTTAGTCACTTGAGTTAAAAAAAGTTGGAGAAGAGAAGCAGGCTACTTGATGCTTGCGTTTGCCTCTGGGGTATGCGATGTTGTTTACAGAATGCAAGGCATCAGTCGACTGCAAGTGCAGAAGTTGCTTGCTGTGATATTGAAGACCTCATTGCAACTCTCGATGCCTTGTCTTGGGTATGAATTAACTCTTGCGATGTTGTGCGTTTTTCACAGCTGGTAACCAAGGCTCTTGTGGTGTACATAAATCACTTGCTCTGTTTTTCGACCAAGTCTTGGACAATTTTTATTTAGTTATGTACCTATGGACTCTAAATCCTTAATATATTAATTTGAAGAAATCCTTATTGGAGTTGAAACTTGACTTAGTTTCGAATTTCTGGTCCCTCGAATAATATCAATTATAAAACACTGATGATTAGTTTAAGCCTTTAGTCAAATATAGTGTGCTACCAACGCTAGGACAGTCTTATCTCCCTTGTAACAGATGTGTACATATATTTATCCAACAAATAACGCCAGTCTTGATAGGGAGGTATTGAAAAACCTTCAAAACATTTAATAATAGAGCATTCGATATTCGTATGCTTAGGAATATTGTCCATTATAGTATTTGTCAAATTTCTTGTACAGTCATTGTCGTACGTAGTATATACTACCTTGATAATGTATATCGTCATGTATAGTTATATTTTATTTTCCCACGTCATGCTCTTCGAAATCGAGTCAAACTCTGCGGCCTTTCCATGTTTGGGGTGATCCAAGGAACAAAAATATTATTCGATTTGTCATGCTATTACAACATATTTGATACAATAGACTTGATAGAATTGAGAAACTAAAATAAATTATCTCCGTTTGGTACAAATTAAGCTCTTGTTTGGTATACGTTAAAATTTTCATTTTTATTCGTCTACTCATTTTCAATTACACGTTATTTAATAAAATAATATTTTTTATCACATCAATAACTTTTTCTTCTTTTTTAACCACACATTTTTCATTAATCTATTATTACAGAATATATTCTTTCAAAATAATGTGGCTCAAACACACCCAAATTTGAGTCAAAAGTAAAAAATTAGCTTTAATCATACATTTTAAAATGTGATTCTAAACTTTTCAACCATACATTTTATTAACTTTTATTAAAATTTAATAAAAATCTGATTTTGTTAGTGTTCCAAGTAAATATTAGTAACTTTTTAAGATAAATAGCATTGTATCCCACGAAATGTGTAATTTAATAAATGAATAGTAGTTGTAACATGTTAAAATAAATATTTAATTTTGACTGAAAAAAAAATTATTTATAACTTTAAATTTTACGGAATAGAGATATTTTCATATCTAATATTGGACAACGAAGAATTCGGTATTGGTTTCATTGGTCTCGATAAATTCATGTATTTCTTTTCTTTTGTATAAATAGTTACGCGGCAATCAACAAAAATTCACTCTTTTCACCTCAAGTAAATTAGAGAGTACCGAAAAATATAAAAAGACGTTATTTGATCGTCCAATACTTTATACCAAATATAAAAAAAAAATTATGAAAATATTAACAATTGGAATATTCTCCTTTTATGTTGTTTTGGTCGAAGACAAAGGTAGAACATGCTACATGAGTGACCTCTTAAAAGGTGAATAAAAGAAGAACGTATACATTGTAGAGTTGACATCATTGTATACATTCCATTAGTGTTCAAAAGGTTGTGGACGGGAAAGTGTGTTTTTAAAAACTGTCTAATAGTGTGACGTCACGTGGCACAATGTAAAAAATGATGTACGCATAACATTATCTAAGATGATTGAAGAAAGAAATATACAAGCCACCTTTGACATTTGCCGGTAGTTTCCAAGAAAAAAGCAGCTGGGCCTTTTGGGGATGCTCCTCTATACAAAATAATCAAGCATGGCTTCTCCAACAGGTGCACTGCTTGAAAGGGGGATGAGCCAGAAACTTGGGCAGTCTCCGAGGTACAAGTACCCACCTCCATTTCTGTCCAAAACTTATGATATTTTGGAGGAAGGGGATGAAGAAGAAGCTATAGCAAATGGACAAAGGATAGTTTCATGGAACTCTGATGGCAATGGTTTTGTTGTATGGAATCCTGCAGTGTTTTCTGAAGTTATTTTGCCTAGATACTTCAAGCATAATAACTTTTCGAGCTTCATTCGACAGCTTAATACCTATGTGAGTCTTGCTCTTCTCAATCTCAGTCCCTCGTAATGTTTATATACTACCCATTCAGCACATAATTGATGTATATGTGCATGGATAATGAGCCTTTTTCCCCGAGGACGTCTGAGGGCGGCCGGAGAAAAATCTAGCGTGCACACATTTGCACGTATATCCCATCTACTATTCATGTCCGAGGTACTAAAGATAAATAAATATTTAATTCTATCTTTTAACATGATGTTAATTCTATACTAGGGATTCAAGAAAACAGTGTCGAAGAGATGGGAATTTCAGCACGAGAAATTCCAGAGAGGGTATAGGCATCTGCTTTTGGAGATCACTCGAAAGAAATGTGAGTCAAGCGCCTTTCCGGCTTATCTTAAAGCCTCTGAAGGAAACAAATCGACAAACTCAGAGGGAAATGCTCGACTGCTGCTAATGGAGGAGAACAAGAACCTGAGAAGAGAGAGACTGGAACTGCAAATGCAGCTAGCTCATTTCAAGACACTGGAAATTAAGTTATTGGAATGCCTTTCTCAATGCATAAGCTGCCATGGCCACCAAAGCAAAGTTCCCAGGCTATTTTATAACTAGTGGGAGGACATGCTTGGTATCGACAAAATTAAGAGATACGGAGTCTAGGTCAGTCTAATCCACAACGCCCCTGAATCTACAGTTCTTTAAACTTGTTGAAACTTATAATTAGATCATTGTAAGTTTTCGATATGCCTAAGGCTGGGGTCCTCTTTTATCCGTATTTTCCGTTTCTTCTGTAAAATTGGCTTCTCAAGACTAAGGCAACAACCAAAATTTGATGGTATTATAATACTGTTCGTAAGGCAGAATTTTCCTGATTAACAACACAAAGTTCCATCTGCCAACGTCGTTATGTTCGGCTCAGCTTAATAGATAAAAAATGATATTATCCAAATAAGTCAGCTTCTTCTTCTACAAAAAAAACAAGCGCGTTCCATCAAATTCTGTCAAAAGTTTAGACTTTAGACCGACACATTCTGTCAAAGATGATGAAAAAGCAGAGTTTTTTCCTTAGGGACGGTACAGAAGTCTACTATCTTTGGTTTTATAGTATAGATATTATTATATTTTTTCAAAATAATTGACTGTAATAATCAATGCTGAAAAGTTGAGAAAAGTGAGGGCCTAGAGTTTAATTTTATTCAACTATTACTAATTAAATTATTATATTTTGCTTAGAAAAGGCATTCATGACCACCACTGCAAAATATTCATAAATTGATGGGCTCATACATAATTCTTTTTCAAACAAACTGATTAAAGATTCCAAAGCTAAAATCCAAGAACAGCCCACCTACCCACAGAAAAAGAAAAATAAAGTAATAAACTATGCCCTGAAGACGTTGAAATTACATGAGAGAAGATTCTCCTTCAACAGCAGTGGCGCCTGCCCAATTTGCTGCACTACCAGTCCGGGGAATGCTGGGAAGTCTTGTAAACAGGTCCACTTGAAAAATGACAGCCTCAATATTTCCTTCATCATCCTCTCGGGTAATTGTTCTTACCTTATGAAGTGGATGATCAAAACAAATCAAGCCAGTACCACTTATAAAGATACAGCCTGCAAAGTTTAGCGACTTTATCTCAGTAAATTTAGCTTTAACTGCGTAGATATCTTTTTACTATTCTTATCTCGGTAATGTTTTACAAAGGAACTAACCTGGAGGGAAAGGCGTATAGCATTTTCCACAAGCAGCTGAGATGAGATTGGGATCATCAGAGCAAACTAAAGACCCATCTGCAGCAGTTCCCCAGTGGAATTGCACACTACCATCACGGTCCTGCCAAAGTATGGAAAGTTACAAACTTCCAGCACTAATTACAAGAAAATATGTGAAGTTTTCTTGGAATGATTGCACACTGCCATAGAGAACAACAAATTAGTGCCCTTCTTTCTAAAAACTTCAGCTATTTGATCAGATGGTGTGTATCAGAGTAAGCAAATGTCGTTAAAATATGAATCTGATAAGTACATGCATGTTAAAGTTTAGACAAGGTGGTAAGGTGGTACTACGAGTTAATCTCAACTAACCCTCGCTAGGAGCAGCACTGAAGCTTTTGAATCAAACAAAATAAAAGCAAATTTCCCTTCAAGTTCTTTGATAACTTGATCGGGAGGATAGGGTGCGCGGTCTCTTAACACTTTATAAGCCGTGATGATTATCATGGCTTCCGTTGCCTGTCTCGAAAGGCCGTAATGTCGTCGGAGATCACTAGTATTATCCAAAGCCCCGGAGAAAATGCAGTAAATATCATCCATAACCACAATAGACCTGATGATCACACAATCAATAAAACTTCAAAACATTCATCAGTAAATTGGAAAAAAAATCTTTTAGATTAATGTAATCCATTACCTTGGATGCACTGGATTTTGATCCTCATGAGACAAAGCCAAGAAGTTCCCATTCCGAAAGTTGTAAAATATTGAATCTGACCTCCATGAACGGAATATTTCTGCAATCTCTTGGCGTGTATTTTTTAAGCCAGAGTTCCCTGCAAGCGGAAGGGACAGTTCTTGCGGAGCTTTACCGATGGATTTCTCAAAAACGGCTAACATTTTGCAGCAGAAATCCGTAACTTTAGGCTACTGCCCAAAATTAAACTGTGTTTGCTTATTTAAAGCAAGATGATGGGGTAAAGAAGATGTCTGCTCTATCCTTATCCTATGCTTGCTGCAACTCAAAACACGTTCAACACGTCCCCTCATATGCAAGATAGATTCCTTTTGTAATACAATTTTTATAAATGAGGGGCGATTATTGATGAATTCTGGGTTCTTTTGACAAGTGTCAGTGCACAAGCAACGGCAATACTGCAGTGGCACCGCTGGGGTTGTACACGCAATGAGTGACGGTTGGCATAGAATGCGAGCATACAGCCAAGAGTAAAACTTATCATAATCCAACAGAGTTTGCAATAGTAATCGTTTTGCTCTTTTCAAGAAATAAACATGGCTGGATTTGGATTCTTTCATGCTGCTGACAAAATGGAAACGAATCGGTATTATCTCTTAAATTTCTTTTGATGCACATTCCTTTCTCTCTTTTTCTTCTTGGTATTGAGCTGCATTACCGTGAATGTTAATTGAACATAGGGTTAAAAAATATTCATACATTACTAGCACGCAGATGTCAAAAGACGCCATTTCACTGACTTGTCGATTGGCTAAGCTGTGCCTGCGACCATCGTCTCAGTTCGTGCTGATACAGGGCAGGCCCGTCGCCATGGAGACACACAAGCCCTCACGACAGCAGTGCCATGTCCAAGAACAAGTCCTATTCAGTTAAATTTTTTTATCAATTGCAGATAACTTGACAAACACAATAGAGTGGCCTTGCTGAATCATAGTAGAACTAATTAAAATACACAATAGAACTAATTAAATTAAAAAGTGATTAGATAGATTTGATTGTAGTTCGATTGGACTGGTTCTTGATAAAAATATTCACTCTAATTCCAATCTAATTCTTACAACTTTCAATTTCAATTTCACCTTTATTTTTATTTTTATGTTGCATTCGCCTTTAGGCCAGTCCAAACTGGACCGTAGGTGGTTTTTAGTACGATGGACAAGTCATGATCTCTATCTAGGCCCAATCCCCACCAATCCATGGGCCCACCAAAAGGCCCGTTCTTAGGTAGGCAGACACGCAATGACAAAGCTACCCTTCCCCCATGATGATGAATCTCTCACTCCTGTCTGTCTCCCGGAAATTTTGTTTTGGGCATTTTGCAATTTTTCAGAGAGAAAAGTAAAAAAATTCCGACAGAAATTGAAAAGGAAAAGAAATGATTCCGCAGCAATGGACACCTCCCTGTAACAATCAATGCACTCACAAATACGCTGCCCGTATTCAAATTCCATGTAATTACCTTACCTTATTATTAGGGCTGCACAAAAAAATCGCGAAACCGCAAACCGAACCAAAGTCATTGGTTTGAAACCGTTGGTTTGGGTCC